>OU015498.1:116654112-116934112 GCA_907164885.2 Dolomedes plantarius | reverse complement strand
TGAACTTTCAGCTAAAAAACGGAAAATTCTACTTCTGCTTGACAATTGCAGTGCACACAAAAACGATAAACAGTTGCAATCGATTAGAATTGTACTCTTTTCCCCGAATGCCTATGGAACAGGGTGTCATCAGAAGCCTTAAATGTCATTACAGGAAGCAGCTCATTTTACGAATCTTAGAAGGATATGATAAAAATGTAAAATGTGACGTTTCTCTTCTTGATGCACTTATAATGCTCGAAAAATCTTGGCGGCTTGTTACAGATTTTACAATTAGAAAATGTTTTCGACAAGCTGGCCTAGCAAAGAATGTTGAAGAAGAAGATGATGAAGATTTACCTATCGCGATGTGGATAGAAAAACACAATATTTCCTCATTCTCGTATTGTGACATGCAATTGTTCGAAACATTTGATGTCATTACATGTGAAAATCCGACTGAAGAAGATATTGTGGAAGAAATTAAATTGAATCATTCTGAAATCGAAGATTCTGCATCTGATGCTGATGAAGAGGAGCACATAAATGATGAAATTCCCACCATCTTAGACACTACAGCAGCAATGCGTGTAATTAATAAATTTTTTTCCACACAAACAGTGGAAGAAAGAGTGTTGCAGTCATTTGACGTACTGGACAAAGAAATTCATATAATGTTTTTGAAATCAGTATCACGTCAGCAGAAGATTACCGATTATTTCTGTAACAAAACAGTGAGCAAGAATTAAGGTAAAATGAATTTATATCCATTTGTCTTTCATTTTTAATTAGTTTAATTAGTATTGTATCAGTTTAATGTTATCGATTTTAGTCAATTTAATTCATTAATGGTCATTTTTAATAGATTTTATCGTTTTTTAATACATCATTATTGAATACACACAGCAACTAATGAGTTATACATTTTGTGAACACTTTTCTTAACGGTTCGGATATAGAGAACCACCGGATATAGCGACCCAAACCTTTGGTCCCTTGAAGTTCGTTATAACGGGGTTCGACTGTATATATATATATATACATACATACAAACAGGGTGATCGAAAAATGTCAGGCCAAAATTTAAAGAGGGATTGAGGGGGCAAATATAAAAGGATTTGCAGTACAATGCGTGTCTGGAAACGCCGCGTGAATGTCCTGGAGAGTAAAGAAAGTGGAAATTTAAAATGAAAGAGACACAAACAAATGTAACAAGCCCTTTATTAGATAAACTTGTTACAGAAAATGTTCGAAAGAGCGACCACCAACCATAATACTAGCTTCACATCGCCACCGCATGGAACGGCGTACATTAGCATAAACACCAGCCATGTCCTGCACATCTCCAGCAGCAACAGCCAATCTGTCAACGAGATCGACGTCGGAGTCCACAGGGGTATCGTAGATGCTTTTGAAGTGGCTTTTGAAGTGATGCTTTTGAAGTGAAAATATTTTACTCAGGAATATGAAAATTTTACTGTGAGTTAAACACACTTTCTTCTTTATAAATAGAGATTTTCATTTTTTTTAGCTTAAAGATAATTTTTTGAAAATTTCAACCATTGTTTTTTTACAATGCTATGTCATTGCGCGCAGACTTGCGTCCGTATATTAATGAATATACATATTTTTTTAATTTTAAAATTAAATTGCATAATATATCTTTAAAATGACGAACGTAGAAATCAAAATTGTCAGTTCTTCATAGAAAAAAAAATTAATTTTTTTTTTAATTTCAGAAATTTTATTGATAAATTTTATTGTATTTCAAATTTTTATGGTAGGAATGACATAATTGTTCGGCCATTTTAATGATACATGTTTATATTGAACGTGTATAAAATTTCATGGTATTCTAGTCAACTATTCTGGTGATATCCTGCGCGCAATAACGTAAGAATGAAAAAACAATCATTAAAATTAAAAAACAATAAAAAAAAATTCTCTTCAAGATAGAAAAAATCGAGTGCAATATTTATAAAGAAGAAATTTTTGTTTAACTCACAGTAATATATTCATATTTCTTAATAAATTATTTCAGAAACTATTGGTGATTGAAAATAGGATATGTTTGTCGGGTCTCTTGGTCTTTGAAAGGTACCTGATTCCTTAAAGTGTGCCGGCGCTCTATCGTGCTGGAACCATATACATATCCGGATGTACTGAGCACAACGGCCAAGAGTTCGGGGAAGGCCTTTTGCAAGAAGTTCGCTTGAAAGTTTGACGATTCGGTATTTCTCTTTTGGGAAATCGTTCCCTGTACAACCTTTGCACTCTTCCGTTTCCATTCGCAGCTCCATGCGTCACATATATATCTGCTAGTTCAGCATTCGTGAAGCGCTGCATGCTGTATGAAATCACAGCGGGGAATGACAGCTTCCCGCATTGCCGGCTTGTTTCGACTGTCCTACACTGCGCCCTCTACCACCTTCACGCGTTGTTTCCGGACACGCATTGTACTACGAATCCTATAATATTCGTCCCCTCTAACCCCCATTAAATTTTAGCCTGACATTTTCCGATCACCATGTATATATATATATATACACTCATGGACAAAAAAATTAGCGCACCAAGAAATAATCGCGGGATCGTAACGAAACTTGCAATGAAGGTACATGTCGGGGAGATATGCAAATGATTAGAAATGCAGCGTGATTGCGCATTACGTATAGCCGGTAGAGGGCGTTGAACATCGTACTCTGTGGAGTATAAAACAGGTAACCAAAGCTTGTTTGAGTGTGCTGAATCATTTACAAAGGAAGAGCTGAGATAGACATGACATTTCGCCGTGTTCGAAGACAATATACGCAGTTGTCGCAGTTTGAGAGGGGGAGAATCGTCGGGATGATGGAAGCTGGGTGGTCAGCTAGGCGAGTAGCTCGTCAATTAGGCCGCTCTGATTGTGTTGTGAGGAGGTGTTGGGACCAGTGGACCCGAGAGATATCATGTACACTAAGACCAGGCTCAGGACGCCCTCGACAGACCAGTCGTCATGAAGACCGCCACATCGTAAGAAATGCACGCGTACAGACCAACTGCTTCATCGGCTGCCATCCAGGCACAGGTAGCACCTTCACTAGGGGCACCTTCACAGGTAGCACCTTCACTGTGTCTTCTCGAACCATACGAAGGCGCCTGGCTGAAGGACAGTTGGTACCGCGGCGCCCATTACGTGTGCTGCCCTTGACGCCCACCCATCAACGCCTCCGTTTGGTGTTTTGCCGCGCACGAGGAAACTGGACTGCAGCGGAATGGAACCAGGTCGTCTTTAGCGACGAATACAGATTCAATCTCGGCAGTGATGACAATCGTGTTCGTGTGTGGAGAGTCCGTGGTGAACGCTTCAATCCTGCCTTTGCTGTACAGCGACACATTGGTCCCACAGTTGGTGTGATGGTATGGGGTGCCATTGCCTACAATACGCGGTCACCCCTAGTATTGTTCCGTGGCACCATGACAGCCCAGTGGTATGTTCATGAAATCCTGCAACCACATGTGTTGCCACTCATGCAACGGCTCCCAGGAGCCATTTTTCAACGAGACAATGCTCGGCCTCATACGGCAAGGGTGTCACAAGACTGTCTCCGCACTGTTAGCACCCTCCCTTGGTCTGCCCGATCCCCAGATTTGTCTCCAATCGAGCATATCTGGGATCATTTGGGACGACGAGTTGGGCATCCCACGAGTTTGAACGAACTAGAGGCAAGGTTACAGCAAATATGGAACGAAATGTCTCAAGACATCATACAGAATTTGTATGACTCAATGCCCGATCGTATCGCATCGTGCATTTGCGCTAGAGGGGGTCCAACGGAGTATTAACTCCTCCGTTCTTTTGCCTTTTTCTCTGAAATAAATTATCCTTTTTCTTTGATTTTCTTATCATTTACTTATATCAAAGTAGTCATTACGTATGTAAAATTTCGTTTCATTTTGACGACTCCTTCTTGGTGCGCTAATTTTTTTGTCCATGAGTGTATATATATACAGGGTGTCCCAAAAGGTCGTTTACAAACTTAACATGCTGGTCTGTCATATCATGATGAAAAATATTTACATAGGAACTTGTGTCCGAAAATTCAAACTGAGGCCGCTAGAGGGCGATAAGTGCAGGTTTGGATGAGGAGAAAAAAAATGATATCGACAGCGGTGTTAATATGATTTTTATTACAAAACATCATTACATCACAGCAAATGTTCAAAATTCCTTCCATTCGCCACAATGCCCGATTCACAGCGTCGGCGCATGGATTCACGAACCCGTTCAAATTGGCCAGGAGTGTCACGGACACGTGCTGCCGCTTCCGCGATCCTGGCGATAAGATCCATGTCTGATGTTACGGGTGTTTCGTACACTATGGACTTCATGTGTCCCCACAGGTAGAAATCCTGGGGAGTCAGGTCGGGGGATCGCGGCGGCCATTGGACTGGTCCGCCTCTACCGATCCAGCGATTAGGATAAGTCCTATCGAGGTATTCTCGAACAGCGCAGCTAAAGTGGGCAGGCGCTCCATCATGCTGAAACCAGATGTTTCGGCGTGTAGCGGCTGGAATGTCATCCATCAGATCCGGCAAAACTCTTTCTAAAAAAATGCGATAGGTATTTCCGTCGAGGCGTTCAGGTAGAAGGTAAGGGCCAATCAACATGTCACCTATAATACCAGTCAAAACGTTTACGGTGAAACGTTGTTGATGTGCATGGGCACGTGTACATCTTGGGTTTTCATGCGCCCATACGTGCATGTTGTGCAGGTTCACGACACCATCCTGTGTAAAGCAGGATTCATCAGAAAACAAAATCCACGATGGAAAATCTGGCAAATACCAGTTGCAAATACCAGTTGCAAATACCAGTTGCAAATACCATCTGTTGCAAATACCAGTGTGAGAATGCAATGCGTTTGGGATAATCGTCAGCACACAATGCCTGTACTTTTTGGAAGTGGTAAGGGTGTTGCATGTCATCGTGCAGTATGCGCATTATGGTGGAACGACCTACACCCAAGACACGTTCGCCTTCTCGGAGACTTGTTTGCGGGTTGATGGCAAACTCCTGTAGCACGGTTTTCTCTACTACAGGCGTGCGTGTAGCACGTTCTCGACCGATGTGGCTACGTACTACGAAAGCACCTGATTCACGTAATATGTGGTGCAATCGTCCAAACAAAACATGACTTGACTGACGTCTGTTTGGGAAGCGCTCAAGGTACGTCCGTGCCGCGGCTCGTCCATTTCCATCAGCGGCGCCGTAAACGTAACGCATGTCGGCCATTTCTGCGTTACTAAACTCATTCATCTCTCACCTTCAACGTCCACGCCTGAAATGATTGTTTTTCCCACTCCCTCTTTTTCGTGCAATTATCGCCCTCTAGCGGTCGCAGTTTGAATTTTCGGACACAAGTTCCTATGTAAATCTTGTTCATCATGATATGACAGACCAGCATGTTAAGTTTGTGAACGACCTTCTGGGACACCCTGTATATATATATATATATATATGTGTGTGTGTGTGTGTGTGTGTGTGTGTGTGTGTATTAAATAATTTCTTACTGATTCTCTTCATTTATCCCTTTGCTAGTTGTATAGCTCTAAACAGTGCAGTAAGTAATTTTCAAGTAATTTTTTTTTTAAATCTGTCCATAGAGTTATAAATAAATAAGACATAGATTTTAATATACAAAAATAAATATACAAACCCTATTTTAAGCCCCAAAATGGTGTCCATAAATAAAATCGTAAAACACGATACATTTCTCTCAGAAATTTATGATTTTTCGGACATGAAATTTTAAGTAATTCGACCTTTATTGCCTCGAAGTACCTTATTAATTCAAACGCAGAGGGTATGCCAGAGGCAGCTTCCTTGTTAATTAGGTACTACATTTATTACAAAAATAGATTAGCCTAAAACAGGCTGATCTCAATTACGCTTTCTACAGAAGTTACGGGACTCCTAGTGTGATTTTTTTAATGGCTTCATTATTCACATATGCCTTTCTCTCTGAGACATATCTATCTGACATTTATCGATATAAAATAACGTTGGTTCTTGGTCTCACATACTGTTTGTATTTTTATTCAATGTAAACTACGCGCATGTAGAGTTGGAAAGTAAAACTTACTCTAAATGTTAAATACATTCAAAGCGGAAAGAACTTAAATACGCGAAACAAATATTTTATACAACTGAAACTTGAAACCTTACAACCTGTATGACTGTTTTTAGTTGTTGGCAGTAGCATTGTTAGGATATTCAAGCCAAAGCTTTAAAAATCTGCAAATACTTTTATTGAAGATCTCAGTACTAAGGAAATTTGGAATTTCCTTTGAAGTGACGTATGCCCAAATATATAAATATATATTAGGCAATTTTTTCAGTATAAAGTACCTGACAATAAACTTTACTCGAAATGTGTAATTATGTAAATGTCTATCTTTGTAATGTAAATGTATCTTTGTAAAATTCTTCAATCTGCAGTATCTGACAACGCACAATAGTATTTTATAATACACGATACCTGACAAACAAAATAAGTATTTGATAAGTCAACCCGTTGGAAGATTCCATGATGACCACTCACCAGAACCTCCTAGAACAGAACCTAGATTCCCAAGTTTCAGAACTGAAGGAAGAAAACCCATCCAGTGTTACTAATGCGGGACTCCTGGAGTCATCAAGTCAAAGTGTCCTTCCTGCACGAGGGCTAATGAAGTGGAAACATCAGTGAACTGCATGACGTTATTCAACTTGGATTCAAACTCGTATCAAGTTTGATTGTCCTCAAACTTTTTGGTGAAAAGATTGCTGTTTGTGCTGATACCGGTGCTTCCCATACCATCGTAGGTGAAAAGCTGTTTAAATTCCTACAAGATCACAACGTCACCTTTATGAACAAGAAAATTTCATTTATAATGGCTGATAGAATTCAACAGACCATTACTGCTCTGAGTACTGTCGTCAACCTGTACATTGAAGGCAAAGTTATACAAACAGAATTTCTAGTATTGTCTGAAGCAAAAGGAAATAAGCCTCGGTTAGGAATGGACTTTCTCAATGCAGCTGGAATTGTCCTTGATGTCCAAGGCGGAAAATGGCATTTTTCCGAAAATCCTCAAAAACAGTACAAGTTCTTCAAGAAGACCGTAGAAGATATAAGCATCAGCGCATTCGAACGTCGAGAAGATGAAGGTAAACACCTATCTCCAGAACAGACAAGAAAACTTAACACTCTCCTGGACAAAAATGAGACATGTTTCCAACCAGGGGGAGAACCGACGCAGTTTATTGAACACCGTACACAGGTGATCACACAGGTGATCACCCCCCAGTAGCTAACATGCTGTCAAGACCGTCGTACGCTGAAGGCACAACCTCTGATGTGTGTGCAATCACTGTCGACATGCCATCCAGGAAGTCCACTGATATTAGGAAGGGACAGCTGGAGGACGACGAATTTAAGAAAATCATTGACTGCTTTGAAAGCATGGACAAGAATGAGAACTTTGCTAACTACACCAGTCGTGGATAGTTAATGAATCAAGGTATCCTGTATAGGTATTCACCTGAGAATAAAGAAGAAGAAGCTCAACCCGTAGTTTCTATACAAGAGCGAGAAAGAATCCTTCAAGAGTACCACGATGCCCCGACAGCTGGTCATTATGGCATAGCGAAAACATACAAGAAGGTTTCATCCAGATACTACTTTCGAGGTATGAAAAAATCCATCTCAGAGTACATCAAGACTTGTCCTGAATGCAATCGTTATAAGGCAACAACCCAAAAACCAGCAGGACTCTTGAGAACACCCGCTTATGCACAAAGGTTTGAAACTCTGGCCATTGATCTTTTTGGCCCTCTTCCGGAAACCTCCATTGGCAAGAAATGGATATTTATTGTTGAAGATACAAGCACTAAATGGGTAGAACTATTTGCTCTTGCTGAAGCCTCTGCGGCAAACTGTGTCAAAACACTCATCGAAGAAATATTCCTACGAAATGGCCTTCCGCGAAGACTAATAAGTGACAACGGACCACAATTCGTAAGTGTTGTCATGCAATTGACTTGTGACTTGCTAGAGATTACACAAGACCTCATCCTCGTCTACCACCTGCAAGACAATCCATCGGAATGTAAAAATCGTGACTTGAAGCCTCGACTGGCAATTCTGGTGGGGGAAGAACATGCGGATTGGGAACTCAAGTTATCTCTAATTCGTTTCGCAATGAATACCTCAGTGTGCGACACCATCGGTCACACCGCTGCCTACTTACTATTTGGAAGACAGTTGAGAACGGCAGACGATATCAGGCATGATATTCGACAAGTGATCGACAATGATATCTTCGTACCAGAAATCACCCCCCTGGTTACAAAGTTCAGAACCAGAGGGGGAGTCTGTAACACGTTATATTACTTCCAAGCCTAAAATGTAGATGTCGCCACCATACGGATAGACTTTGCGTGCAACTTCCGTTGTATTGTTCTTCTTTTAGCCAGAGAAAGCCAGGATTTCGTAGAGTAAAGACATGTCGGTCTGATGTCCAATTTTGGACTATGTTAAGTCAACTTACTGATTTATTCTCTAAATGTTTTTCAATTGTTTTGTAATGTGTAATGTAATCCGTCCCTTGTAACTGTGATTTCTAGAGTAATTAAATATGTTCTAAACTTTATCCCGAGATTTTCTTGTTTACTTTTGGTTTAACACCAGTAATTACAGTAATGACAGTTACACACACACATATATATATATATATATATATATATATATATATATATATATATATATATATATATGTGTGTGTGTGCGTGTGTATATATATATATATAGGAGGTTATCAGAATAATGAAAACACTAACAAATGCCATGAAAACCTTTATTAAAACGGGGCAGGATCACCTTTGTCATGTAATACGACCTAATTCCCCTTGGAATTACATTATACAACACATTAATAGTGGTTAAGAATATATATACTATTCTTCAGAGGAAAATCATGAATGGTCCTGTAGGGATGCTGTGGTGGATATTGATACCTTTATCTATCCGCTTATTCAGATATCACAGTGGTTTGATGATTTATAGTCGGGGGGATTGTACAGGGTAAGATAAGTTATTTGACTTCTTTTTCATGATCTTCAAACCAATACGTGATAGATTTAACTGTATGTTTAGGGGGATTATCATACCGAGGAACGTCATCTCCCGCAAGAAACAATGTTTGCACCAAAGGATGGACTAGTGAGCTAAAAATTTTCGACATAGTCCTTCTCATTCAATCTCCCTTTTAGTGTTACAATAGAACCTGAAGAAAACCAAGACGTATCATCCCAAACCCTGATAGATCTACCTCCATGATTGACAGTTGAGATGAAACAGCCAGAATCTTACGCATGTGGAGGTGTTATCCAGACATATGCAAGTCCTGTTGCGAGGAACAATAGGAAAAAATGATTCGTCGTACCAAATGTCGTTTATTGACATATTACTCGACCAGGATTTGCGCTCGTGGCACTATTGAAGTCGGTATTTTGTATTGGCATCTATTACAAGTGACTTGGGAATAACTACTCTTCCGTAAATGCTTTGTTTGTGAAGTTCCCATCTGCCTCTAATGGTTGATACCAGAACATGCAGATGCCAATTGAGGTCTTCGGTCAATTTTTTGCAGTCGTTTTCTTTCTTCGCGTCACAGTCCGCTTCAATACCTCGTCTGTAACTTTCACTCAACTCTCACTTTCTTCCCCTATTCTGTTTGGCAAAGGATGTTTTTCCGTGCACTCATATCGTATGTTATCATGACTTTCGATACCATAGCTCAAAAAACACCCTTTAGCCTGGGGGTTTCAGTAACAGATACTCTAATTTAAATCCAAAAATTTGCACTTTTTACAAGGTCTTCAAGGTTTGACAATTTAAGCTGCCCCCCCCCCCCCCACAAGCACGAAGCCCTTAGCATCATTACTGCTAACTTACAGTAGAATAATACATACTATATATATATATATATATATATATATATATACACTGCTGGCCACTGTAAATGCAACACCCTGAAGGAAACATGCAAATAACATGAAATTTACAACATGCATTAGCGGAGGTATGATATGCAAATGATTAGAATTTCAGCGCAGACGCACATCACGCGCGCCTGTGGCGCTACTTCAAAGCGCGATTTAAGGCTTGGAGATTTCGACGATTTCAAGTTCGGCAATTGTGTTTTTCTTGTGGTTTTTCAAAAAAACGATCAATTATGCCTCGTCGAAAACAGCGATCATCTTTTGATCAAGTATCCGAGTTCGACAGAGGAAGGATAGTGGCCTACCGAGATTGTGGATTATCTTTCAGGGAAATCGGTAGTCGTGTTGGTCGAAACCAAACAACTGTAATGCGGATATGTGATCGTTGGATGAAGGAGCGTACGACGGACCGGCGTGTTCGATCGCATCCACCTCAGCGCACCACTTCACGTGATGACAGGAAAATTGTGCGCATGGCAGTGACGGATCGCTCAGTCTCATCGCGAACCATAACACAGCACATGCAGTCTGTAACGCATCATCCAGTGTCTGCGCGTACCATTCGACGCCGTTTACAGCAGAGTGGTCGGTCCGCAAGACGTTCATTGCTTTGTCTACCATTGACACAGAACCACAGACGTCTCCACCGCCAATGGTGCGATGACAGAAGGATGTGGACGGCAGAATGGAATGAAATTGTCTTTACTGACGAGTCACGCTTCTGTCTGCAACACCACGATGGTCGCATTCGAGTCTGGAGACACCGTGAAGAGAGGATGCTGAACAGCTGCGTTATGCACCGCCACACTGGTCCTGCACCGGGTATTATGGTATGGGGCGGTATTGGATATCAGTCTCGCACACCTCTAGTACGCATTGCCGGTACTTTAAACAGCCAGCGCTACATCTCCGAGGTGTTGGAGCCAGTTGTCCTTCCTTATCTTCAGGGCTTGCCCACAGCCATATTTCAACAGGATAATGCGCGACCAAACGTGGCACGCATTGTCCAACGGTTCTTCGTCAAGCGCCAGATTGAATTGCTTCCCTGGCCGCCTCGCTCTCCGGATCTTTCGCCGATAGAAAACATGTGGTCCATGGTTGCTCTACGATTGACCCAGATTCCATCCCCAGCTTTCACAGCAGATCAACTTTGGCAACGTGTGGAAGCTGCTTGGTCTGCTGTACCCCAAGAACTCATCCAAAGTCTCTTTGAATCAATGCCGAGGCGTGTGGCAGCGGTGATCTCCAAGAATGGCGTCTACTCTGGCTACTGATTTTGGCAGGAACCACACTTCACAGAAGTCTATAAATTTAATCATTTGATACTTGGTCAACATGTTATCTACAAAATAAATTTTGTTGTGATATCTCTTGTCTTTCTTGGTGTTGCAATTTGGGTGGCCAGCAGTATATATATATATATATATATGTGTGTGTGTGTGTGTGTGTGTGTGTGTGTGTGTGCTTGCGTGTGCTTGTGTGTGGAAGTTTTCTATATAATCTAATAAAGAAAAGATTCAAATGAAACTTGGTATTTATTATCTATGGTCTTGCACTTTGTGAGTTAAAATAAAATAGGATATTAAAAAGTAATGTTACCTAAAGGTTGTAAGTTAAATGAAGTGTCTGAATAATTCTGAAGGAAAGACGTTAATATATTCGTTCAGGAACTTTTTAAAGTATGATATCGAGAAAAAAAATGTTTAGATAGGTAAGATTTGAATTTTATGAGATCTGAATAACATATTTACGGTATCCACTTTCTTATCTGGTATGAACACTTGCGAAAAAAATATGCATTTTTAGTTTTTAGGTACGCAAACGACAATATTTTGCGTTATGTACCGTAAAAGGAAGACATCTTTTCATAAACTCTTCGTCGCTTCTTGCTCCAGTATTGTTAACTTGAAGTATATATATAGGAACAAAAAAAAAAGTTGTGCAAATTTAGAATCATTTATTTTGCTTTATGTTATGTAAAACCTGTTTGTGTTTCTAGTTGCATACTCTTGTGCTTTCTATTGTTTCGCTCTGATAGTTTTTAAGTATTCGTGAGAATTATAACTAGTATAATGGATAAAATAATTCGAATTCTAACGAAGACAAAATCAATAAATATTTTAATATTTTTCTGAGTAAAAAATCAACTTTCTTAACGCATGAAAAGCAATTAATTTTTTTCTTCGATAATTATAAAAATCAAGCCTACTTGTCTAAGTGCATTGCAAATATGATAATTCCTTTTAATTATAAATGTCGTTAAAGTCATACATTAAATGTAATATCCATAAAAGTATTGTAAGGAATATTTCTTCATTTCACGTTTATGTATTTTTGAATAAAAATGTCTGCTTACCATGATATAAGTTATCTTAAAATGACTGCATTCTCAAATATTGATAGTAGGGTTTTTTTTATTTGTGATATTTCTGTACTACTTTTTAATCGGCGACTGATCATTTTAAATTCCGAAACAACCATTAAGGTTAATTAGTAATCTTTAGTTTTTATTTCAATAACATTTTGTAAGTGGATAAAGCTTCAAAAAGAACTACTACCGAAAGGTTTTAAAATCTAACAGCATTTACAAAAATTAAATATATATTTTAACATACTTGACTAACAATCTGTATAGACTTTGGGTTGGCCTGAAAAGCCCGGGTCATAGGTCACGTTAGATCCTTCACTTGACTTTTAACTTATCTTCACTACATCCGGGAGTACCTTTTTCTTTATTTAAAGCTGTCTGTGTTATTCGTCTGTGTTCAAATGTTATTCGTCTGTCACTTTTGTAAAAAGTAGTATAAGACAATTAAATGTCTTTAAACATACTTTTAAGTTCTTTACATACGTAATTGAAGATCTTAAAAATGCATAAGTCTTATTAGTGTGACTTGAAGACATTTATATTCAAGTAGATGCAAAATATAAAAGCTTGCTTAATTTTAATCACAAAATTCTTTTGTTTAGAATTCATAGGTAAGTTAAAATTGAACAGTGTTTTAACGGGTTTTTAAAACATGTTTGCTTGTCTCTTAATGGATCTATATATGTCCAAAATAAAATAAAGAAGTTTGTATCCATTATAATAATTGAAATATTAATACTAAATTTATAATATAAAGTATTTGTAAAGAAGTTATACACATTATTAATGAAATGCTAATGACTCCCGCGATCATTTTTTGCTTAGAGGGCCGAGCCTAACTTTTCTCTCTGGCATTTGGCGGGGCCTTAATTTTCGTCTTGTATAGACTTCTAGATCGTGTCAGGTACAGATTGTTGCACATTGGGCTCCCACATTTCTGAAGGTCACAAGTAAAGGACTGGAGGGAGGGGTTATGGCGATGAGGGAGGTGGTAAATGTTTTGGCAGATTTTCTAGTTGTTGGTAGACACCTTGAGATGGTCCGGTAAACATAGCGGTTTCGTTATCCAGACTTTTTCAAAAACACTGATTCTGTAACCGTGATACAGAAGGCATTTAGGCAGCACTATGGGAAAATGATGCCGTTCCTTATAGAAAAACAATCCGGTGATGGGTTTCATACGTGAGAGTACGTGGCTCTGCATTGCCAAGGAAACCAAGTGGTCATCCTTGGAGCATTAGAACACCTGAAAATGTGCAACACTTCCGTGAGTGCTCTATGCATGAGAAAGTTGCCACCATTGTCCAGAGATGACCAATCGTGTGATGGAAAACTTGAGAGAACGGCTTTGACATTCCATCGCAAATAACGGGTTCCCACTTGAGTTATGTTATTTTCCTAACCTAGTGGGAAAAAAACTAGACTATTAGTACTTTTAAAAATATGTAAATATTTTTTCTTTAAATTCTTTAGCTTAATTATTATCCTTCTTTAAAATATGGGAGTTCATTCTGCCGCATTCTGTAGTAGGCAAATACAATACGCGTCATTTTCACCTTCACGTGTCAATCGAAGCCAATCGCCTCGCTACAAGCACATTACGTTTGTGAATTTATCAAGATAAGCAAATGACCAGCCAGAAACCAGTACTTATACTCATTAAAGCTTCTATGAACTGACCAAATTGGATTCGCCTACTTCAATGTTAGCCAATGGAGAAAATTTGTCCAAGGATTACCGACTTGGATTTAAAGATTTTATTTTTAAATTGTACTCCGTAATAGAGGAAGAAACTTTACACTTTGGAACATTTTTTCTTTTATTAAAAAAAAGCAAATAATATTTTGAAATTTAAATTGTTCGGGAAAAAAAATCTGGTGTAATGTTTTAAAAGCTCATAAATTCCTCTGGCGGTAAAATATCTAAAGAGAATCTAAAAAGAGTGCAGAAAAGTTCAGGCTATCTGAAAATACCATTTTTTTGGGGGGGAGGGGAGGATTTTCAGCATTTTTGTATCTGTAAATAGCAGACAAATTTTCTCCATAGGTTAACATTGAGGGAGCGAATCCAATAGGGTAAGTAAACAGCAGCTTTAAAGTGGCCTTCTCCTTCAGATAGATCCGCACGTCATAGCTTCCTGAAAGGTCGTAGTTAAGATATCTTATTATTATAGGGTATCCTAACTGACATCATAAATGATGGGAGAAAAGAAATTCAACTACGGTCAATAATAATTACAAGATAAAAAGAACTTTTTATATACCATGTTTTTAAATTTCCTGTTGAAACATATAAACTTGACAATTCTATGTATTAATAAATACTTTAAAAAAATTTTGATGAATTATCCCATCAACTTGAAAAAAAATGAATTGGAAGTTAACTTGCGTATAATTTTCGTTCCCGTCCCTGTCGATAGATGGCTGCACCAGTCTACAAAACCAAATTAACTTAAAATGAATTCAATTCTGTTTAAAGATGGCTAAAAGTATTAAAATAAAGCACTGTAATCGTGTTATGAGCTATTCTAAAAGTTTTAAATGTCTAGCTAGTCGGGAAGTTAGTTAAAAATCGATTGCAAGATTTGTACTGGATAAACGCACACACAAACAAGATAGACAGTTCATAAAAACATGGTAATGATTTAAACGAAAAGAGTATAAGCTTTTGGATAACAGAAATGAGTTTGTCCTATATCATAGGATAACTCCTTTAACTAATTTAAGGAAATGATGGACATTACAAAGCTCTTTTTGAAATTTTTACCTCAGAGATATGAAATTTTGTATATATATTAATTAAAGTATAACTATATTAAATATCTTATAAAATTTTTAAAAATAAAAAAAATATTATTTTAGAAATTGAAATTACATTTTTTAAAAATCTTCCTTGCGATTCAATTCTTAACTTCCTCTCTTAATTTTCCCCTTATATTTCTTATAAATACATTTTGAACAGAGTTAAGTATTACTTTGTGCTTTTGTTGAATAGTTAATTTTTAGGAAATATTTTTATGATTGTACTATGAATTTTCGTAAAATGTTTGTACTTTTCTACTCTTAAGTTAAACTTTGATCATTTGAATGATGCGGAAACCTAAAATGGATACATAACTTTATTTTTATGTATTATAGGAGTCTTTATTATAAATTTTATAAATTTCGTCAAAAATTGTGACGCAAGGAGCATTTCAAAGACTTACAAATCTGGAAACTGCTCATTTTGAGAAAAAGCCATTTAAAAGATGCTTTTTCACTTACTTTTAATACTTACTTATCAAAAGCCATTAAGTTTTCATTTTACTTTTCACTACATATATTAAATGCATTTTATTCCAACATTTATATATTTTTAAAATATTAATATACCAAAAACAAATTCTCATTTTTGTCCCAGATTTAGTAATTTTAAAGTCCACCATCCCGTTTACTCTTCTAAGAGTCTACTTGCCGTTTCACTTCACTAGATTTTGCATATTACGGTTAAAAGAGACGGTTTTTAATATACACTGCAGACAATGTTTAGTTCCGATTTAATTTTTGATCATAAGATTGAATTTTCAAAAGATTTTTATTGAATGGATATCTCATAACCAGAAAGTATCTGAATGATACTTGCCTAACACCATAATGTTTAAAAAAAAAAGAAACTTTAGTCCGCGTGTCGAGATACAAGTCAATAGGGTTTGCTCATGTAGTGTTGCTTTACCAACTTGGAATGGTTAACAATAATTATTCGGTCTATAAAATGAATGATCATAACTTATTCAAAATTGAAAATAATATAATTTGATCTCTTAAAAAAATATATCTTTAAATAATTATATTATTCCAAAGATTTAAAATAGCTGGATCCTGTTACAAAATTCCAACTGCAACAAGTTTAAATGACTGAAAGCAAACAGTTAATATCTCACGTTAAATTTCATTTTTCTATATCAGTTAGTGATATCATATTTTTATTATATTCTTACATATTTTGGCCACATAAGTATAACAATTATTAACTTAAAAAAAACTCTCTTTGAAACTGCATTCCTAGATTTTATTCACAATTTTCTCTGTTAACAACAAGAAAGATTTTTTCTCCTTTTTGGTTATGAACTCAGAAACTAAAAGATATTTTAACGGGAAGTGAGTGAAAGTAAAGTAAAACATAACTGTTGCCTTTAAACATGCATTTGTCGCAGTTTTGGGATTTGGTAAAATAGTTACGCAAAAAATATTTATTTTTAAAGTTTAGTTGATATTTATTGCAAATTGAAAGTTTTATGTCATGTTTGCTGCCGGAACGATACTCAGAAAAGCATGATACCTCGACTTCTTACAATGTCTTATATATTGAGGCGCAATATAAGTATAAAAAACTTGGGATTTGGTAAAATAGTTATATATATATATATATATATATATATATATATATATATATATATATATATATATATATATAAGTTTAGTTAATATTTTTTACAAATTGGAAATTTTTTATTTTATGCTTATTGTCTAACACTCAGCAAAGCGTGATATCTCGCCGTCTTATTAAAATGCCTTTATATTAAAAGAAATTCAAAAATATCATTCAAACATATTTCTTTTTATGTAGCGAAACGAGTTTCCAGCTGAAGTACGATACTTGACCGCCATTTGTTCTACACTGATTTATGAGGAATTTCCCTTTGAGGGAAAAAAAAAACTTAGCTTCAGTTTTAAGTTTTTCAGGAAAAATGGGAATACTATACGCTTAAATGCTTTATCAGCATTTTCCCAGACGTTGAACATAATCGCATCACTGTAAAAGATTAAGTTTTATCGAAAAAAAATATATATTCGGGACACTGAAGTACAGGATAAGGTTTTCAAATGTTTTGTCTAGCGTACCTAATGTGTTCTCAATCTGACCGTTATGGAACAAATAGCGGATAGAGCCGCATGCAGATAATGTCACGTGATATTAAGTTGCGCGCATCAGTGCATTTCCGCGATCTAGGATGCACTAAAAACACCAGAGTTTTGTCATATTTCCTTCCGTTTAAAGCTCTGCATCAGGAGCTAGTATTTTGGATAACAAAAGATTTTTATAAAACGAAACATTGTAAGGGTTCTTACAACACAAAAATTTTTATAATGTCAGGTTTTGTTTATAACTACATACAATTAAATGAAATTTAAGATAGGAAATAAAAAAAATTGACTTTCTGCAATACTCTCAAATGGGAGTTTTGAGAACAAAGATGATTTCCGACTATAAGGAACCATGAATAATTTTTTTTTGTATCACGACCACTGATTGTCAAAAGGATAAAATCTCAGGAAAGGGGTGGATTGAGCACGATACACTTTTCTAAGTGTTAGAATAGATATAACACGTGGTATAGAGCAAATATAAATATAGAGTACATATAAATATAGAGTAGATATAAATATAGAGTACAGATATAAAACAAACTAGATAACAAATCTGAAAGATTTGGCTAAAAGCAATAAAGCAGTAATAACCAACAACTTTTTGTCTAGAGCCCTCACTCCCATTGGATGAACTTCAGACCCTATACCCCCTCCCCCTTCCTAGACCTGAAACACTCCTAAATAAATTCTGAGAGATCAAAATGTGTATCAAATGTGTGCTATAAGTTTATGAATGCGCTGAAGTAGTGCTCCAGGCAGTCAAATAACTAGTAGGATTCCTGTACCGCCGATTATGAAAGAAGCTAACATTGACAGTAAACAACACATCGGCTCTATGCTATTTACATCATTACCTCACTGGAATTACAAAGTGATATTTTTTTTTAAATAACAAAAATATGATAACTATCTTATATTGAATTTCTAAACTTAGTATTCGTTTTCACAAATCTTGTTAAAATACATTCTGCACATATTTTCTGCTAACCTTATCTCCCTCTCCAATCCCTCCTGGAAATCACTCCCGCATCCCCAAGGGTGCACTGTCGCCAGGTTGAGAACCACTGCTTTAAAGGTTACGGGATTTAATACGGAAAGAAACAAAAATATCCCATTGCTTATGAGAGAAAATTATTGAAAATGTTCATTTTTACATGGGTACCGTGACAAAAGCAGTACTATTGCATGCTTTAAGACATATAATTAACCATACTTAAATCCTTGACGTTTTTAGCATTTTACCCTCTTAACTGTCTCTAATTTACAAAATATTTGTATTTTGTTAATTTTCTGAGTACGTAAAACTTCCCACGTTTTCTTTGTTCATTTTTTTTTGCAGACAGGGAAAAAGAAGTTCAGTAAGTTTTTAAATTAACACGTCAAAATATTTCACCCACACTGAACATATACCCAATTGAATTGACAACTCATTTTGAGATTAAGGACGAGAAAAAGTAAATTTTCAAAAGTAAAATTTATTTTCAAAACAAGCTCATATTGTAATATTTTATTTTATTCCGCTCTTTTTTATAGAAGTATCTTAATTTTTATTGCAAATTTATTGATTACTAGCTAAATACCCGATTATATGAGTACCATTCATTATTTAATATGGTTCCTTTAAATTAAATTGACTTTAGCAGTAAAGTGTTGTGATTCCTCAGAGAAGTTCTCCATATAACTTAACGACCGTGATCTAACATTAACCCTTCGGTGGGAACATCTGCCTGGAAGGCAGATATAGATGGAATATATCTTCTACAGGTATTCTTAACTAGAAACTCAGAGGGTATTTGTGGTATATTACATTTCATGGTAGCCACAATCGTCAAACCATTTCTCCTTAATTCTTGAACAGTTTCTATTGAACAGAACCAATTATCACGGGTTATATTACGGTTCATTTTGTAGAGGTATTTAGTTAATCGAACGTGTGATTGGTTTGGGATTTTTAATTTTTGCTCTGATTAATCTAATTTTTACCCGAACCGTAGAAGGCTGGTTTCACGAATCGATCCTCCCCACTAAAGACAATATGATGACTAAACCATGTGTAGACTCACAGTACCCAAGGTCGAAGGATGTGTGTGTGTGTGGGGGGGGAGGGGCAGCGTTGAATAAAGAAATCATAGCTGCCTGAGACGCAGATGTTTCCACAAGGGTTAAATATGGATTAATTTTTTTTTTAATATTTTGGGAATTAAAGCCATTGATTTAACTCCTTTAAAGGTTGTTTTTTTAATATTGGTGAACCCCTAGGGCTTTAGAAGAGCCACAATGCAAAATTTCAGCTTTACAGGCCTTATGGTTCCAGAGATACAGTAATCAGTCAGTCTGTTTGATTTAGGTGATTTAAGCCCCTCTTTAAAGTTTTTTTTAAAGAAGATTTCTTTGTGAGCAATTAGAGTCTAAGAGGAACCACATTTACAATTTCCATGCTTCCTAGGCCTTAGGAGACACAGTGATCATTTAGTCAGTTTTATTTTGCTTTTATTTATATAATTAGGTTCAAAATTGCCTTAGACACTAATGTTTAGTGTTCATGTCCTCTTGAACGATTTCACTAAATAGCAAACTACACACGCGTCGCAATACTCATAATTAATTAAGAATATTCCGCAACAGTCGTAACTGTAAAATCCTGGAATGTTTTAAAAAATTGCAAAATTTAAGCAGATTTACGTAATATCGTTATGACTATTGAAAAACTGTCAATAATACCCGATAAATATAAAGATTTCTTAATAAATAATAACGGGTGGTAATTTGATTGAAAATGCCTAGGTAGATTTTGGTTTACAAATCCATTAGACATAGAAGCAGGACGCTTAAGAATTACTTTTTAAAACAAATGAAACAAAAATACCCATTTTCACACGTAGAAAAATACTTTGGTATTTACTATACTATCTGACTTCTTTCGTTTTAAGCTATACACTCAATGTCACTGACTATACTTTATGTTTGAGCTACAGAAATTTTTAACTTCATTGTTTATTGATTTAACATATATTCCTTTTACATTGCAGTAAATTTGTTCAATAATTATTTACAGATTTAAATTGTATCGTTCAGAACATAATACCCTATTCAAAAACTATTGCTGAAAAAAATGGTATCTGCTTGAAAGGTTATATTACCTTAAAAGTATATAAAACGGATTTTAAAATTAACAGCTCGATGTGTAAAAAGATATTTTTGTATACAGTTTTATGTATTTATAAAATCGCTCAGTTTTACCACATTTTCTAACTTGTATCGTTTATCTCGAAATAATATAACAGCGTCTGCTATATTACTCATACTGAATACATTTTTCATATTTTAGCTTTTTTCCTTAGCGTAAATTCCATTTACGGGAGAGAATAACAGGTTATGAAATGCTAAAAATAAGAGTTTGAAGTTTTAATTTACTTGAAACTTGTTTATGCTGTCCATAAACAACCTCTGAGAAAACGCTAACACAATATGAAGAGAATTTAAAAAGAATTAATGTAAATTTTAATCTTAACAGTTAATGGAGCAAAATTAAAATTGAAATACATAAATAATTTTTTTTTCTTTAAGTATGTATGAATACAATTTTATATCGTGTAATTAGATTATATATATGTTTTTATTTCAAAGGACAGTAATCATTCATCCTAAACGATATGGTGGAACAAAATGCCTTTTTGACATTTTAACTTGTTCCTTTAACGTTAACTCCTATGCACATTAGTAAAATAGATCAAATGAAGTGCTAAGATCAATTATTATCTGTTTTTAAATTTCTTTTTCCTTAAATTTGATTTATTCAATATAAATCCATTAATCCCAAGAAAATGCTAAGAGCTATATGACTTTCAGAGTATTTAAATTTAACCTAAATATCAACAGTTTGCTGTCAAAAATAAATTAAAAGTGTATTTAATATATATATATATATATATATATATATATATATATATATATATATATATATATATATGTGTGTGTGTTTATATATTAATTATTGTTTGCATTAAAATTGGTACAGAATAGTACTTTTTAGCACTTGTTTTGATTATCTCTTACTAAAATCGCCATTTACATGTTAAGTTGTCACTCATTGCTTTTTCTTTGTGACATACATTCCTTAAATACTGCAGTAAAACAGTAGCATAATGTGATAAATAATTTGTTATAATTTGCAATAATTTACTATTTTTCTTTTCTAAATTACATTTCTACATCTCGTTAACATAATATCATAAAAATTGCGGACATAGCGTGAAAGTTGTATTACTTTCAAAGCATTTAAATATAACCTTAATAGAAAAAGATCGGAGTGTATAATAAAATAAAAATTAAAAATTTAAACAATATCTTTCTTAATTTATGTTTGCATATACACTGGATGTTTTATGCTACATCATTTCATTTATTTTGATCATCGCTTGCTAAAATCACCGTATATATGTTAGATTGTCACCGAATCCATCCTTGACATTTTTGTTTTTCTCTGTAACATAGATTCCTATTATACTAAAGTATAATTGTTCCATAAAGTACTATAAATAATTTTTTATTTTCATTTTTTTTTCTAAATTACAATTCTGCATTTCGTTAACATAATATCACAGAAATTGCTGATATAAAGGGAAAGTTCTATTACTTTCAACGTACGAGTATTAAAATTTAACCTCAATAGAAAAAGCTTGAGGTAAAAAATAAATTTAAAATTAAAATAATATCTTTCTTATGGTTGTTTTATGTTACATTATTCCATTTCGTTAGACTATCTTTTGTTAAAATCCCCGGTTATATATTAAGTTATTAACGAACCCCTTTTCAAAATTTTAGTTTTCTCCGTAACATATTTTCCTTTTACACTAAGGTAAAAATTGTTCCATAAAGTACTATAAATAATTTTTTATTTTCATTTATTTATTTATTTTTAATTTGACATCTGCATTTCGTTAACAATATCACAGAAATTGCTGACATAGTTTAAAAAGTTGTATTACTTGCTAAATAGTTAATTTTCCTAATAATATCAAACGCTAAAAAGGAATTAAAAATTTAATTTTAAAATATCTTTCTTGATTTATTTTTGTATAAACACTGGTTGTTTCGTACTACATTATTTCACCTGTTTTGATTATCTCTTGCTAAAATCACCGTTGTCACTGAATTCATTTTCGACATTTTTGTCTTGCTTTCTGACATAGATTCTTTCCACACTAATGTAAAATAGTTCCATAAAGTACTAAGTATAATTTGTTATTTTCATTTCTTTTCTTTTTTTTTCTAAATTACACTTCATGTATCTCGGAAACATAATATCACAGAAATTGCTGACATAGCGTAGAAAGTTGTACTACTTTCAAAGTATTTAAATTGAATTTTAATCTTAACAACTCGTGGTGGCAATATGCAATTTCTCCACAACCGTGTGCGCATGCATTCTTTGATTACATTCTTTATAAAGTTCACTTTTTCGATCCTAAATTAAATTAGAGCACATCCTTTTGCACTACAATATTCTTCTTTAAAATCATAAAGAAAGAAGAGAGCGGCGGTATTCTTTGCTGGGCTTTTATTTCCCTCTATCTTAGAAGTATTTAACGGAGATAAGACTAGAATTCTTTAGTGTCTGAAACAAGTAATAAACGTCTGACACGTGATTAAAGGAAGACTTTAGTAATTTTCTGCCTTTAAAATACTTGCCGCCTTTTTTTTTCCCTCCTTGATGAAAGAATTTTAATTGCAAATTTCGTTTTCCAAGCATTTCAATTGCTACGCTTTTAATAAAAATAAAGTGCGTGTAAACTGATTAAAGATATTAATGATTTGTTTTGTTATTTGCAGCGTAACACAGGAATATTTATTTATTCTTTTGTCAGGATGTAAGAAATAGGGAAAATAAATTTCAGTTAGTCTATTTGTGTCTACTGCTCACAACGTCTATTTATATATCGGTCTTTCGTTAAATATTCGAAAAAAAATTTAGAGTCTACATCAAAGGAAATTCAATATAGAAATTATAGTCAATAAAATAGTGAGAATATTGACATTTTTGGAATCCATGAGAATTGAAGATAAAACAAAGAAAAATACACCGATATTATAAATTAGACGAATGTGATAACATAATTTGTAGGAAAATTTGTCTAACTTTTTAACAGCTGTGATCGAGTATCTTGCTTTTGAAACATTTTCTTAAAACGCATGTTTATATTTTTTATAGAATATGCAAGTACATAAATTATTTGCTTCCATCATAGTCATTAAATGTATTTCTCTACATCGGAAAAGTTTCGTTGGTTAATAATATCAGACTTGAAGTCTAGACAATTGGTTTAAAAATTCGTGTTCTAGCAGACAGTCGTTACAGTGGAGACCGACAGAATAAGAGTATTTCACCCCTGATGATTTTAAATGTTTTCTAAGTTATTTATTTAATGTTCCAAAGTTAAACTTTTCAAAGTTCCTAATGTGAATAATTTTCGTTGCCACTTCAAAAAAAAAATAGTATAATGACGTCATATTTGAATTTCCCCGGATTCAGTACCGTACGGCTACGGTATTGCAAGCCTATGGAGGATTTATTTCTATTCGGACAACAAGTACTACAATTTTGGGTGATTTTGACGAAAGTATACAAGAAAAAAATCATTATGGAAATAATAGATATTCATCATGATGGAGTATATAAACGTAAATCTACGAAACAGGCAGAAGACAAAATGTTTATGTCTTTGGTTTTAAAAATGAAAGACGAAACAGCCGAGACAACAAAATTCATGGTAATTCACCCTCACGTCAGAACAGTACAGATGGCAGCACAGCGGCCTCGAGATAAACTTTAACCTTTAAGAAAAACGTTTAATATGTTAATTAACGTTCCGTCTGTACATCACATTCTATATATATAAAACAGTTCCGTAACTGACTCATTCATTCACTGACTGACTGACATACAACGCACAGACCAAACCGCTGGACCTAAAGGGCTGAAATTTTGCATGGTGATTCTTCTAATAGTGTAGGGGTGCACTAAGAAAGATTTTTCAAAAATTCTTCTTACATTTTTTAAAATTAAATTTTTAAGCTGTTTTTTAAACTTTTTTTACGTTTGCATTTAAAATAATACATTGAGAGTTATAAAATTTATATCACAAGAAAGATCATAAAAATTCCTTCAAAATGAAATTTTTTTCGAATTTTTACCTCCATTTCCTGATTTTTGGTGAATTTTTAAAGATTAATTTTTAGAATTTAATTTATTAAATGCCGATCACGTGACTTCTTTTTCTGGTACTTTAAATAAATTTATCGTCACGTGCATAACAACTAAATAGACAAAAAGATACTTTTTTTCTTGCTAATATGGCAGACGATTGGACATTATTTTGTCTATAAAAATATCCCTTACGATTTTTTAATAAATATATATTTTTTTCCCTACGTGAATTGTATATATTGATCGTCGTATTTATTATAAATATATATATATATATATTTTTGGCATTAATTGCATACATTGACCGTTGTATTTAATTTGAATATACTCCGTAGCGAAGTGCGGGTTTTCAGCTAGTTAAATAATATAGAAGAGTCCTTTTCGTGTAATTTTAAATTTGATTTTACTTGAAAATTACTTAGTATTATATAATTACTTATTTAAAAAAATAAATTTTCGATTTCATATCTTTTGGTTTTAAAGTATGTTGTTTCAATGTTTTAGTTTTAGTTTTGAAACGAACCGTTTTGATTATTTTCTAGCATTTAATAAAAATTTAACATTAAAGAAAAATTCCTAGCATTACAAATTTTAAAAATTGAACTTTTATTCGATTCTACATGTAACAACATAAAATTCATAATTAACCTGATATTTAAACTTTACTTATATTCTCAAATTTACTCTACATTTAATTAAATCAAAAAATTATGAGAACGGAAGATTTTTTTTTTCATCAAGAATTTATTCAGATCATCACATTCCGCAAATTAGCTTAGATGATAATTCGAAATTCAGCCACAGTTCCAAATGCACTATATTGCGCTTAAAAACTGAAAATAAATTCTAGAGTAAGCGAAATAAAATAAAAATCCTTTGAAGATCAAGTCTTCCATTCCAGACTGTTGACAATCTTTCTCAAAGGAATAGGTTCTTCATATTTTAGAAAAACAAGAACATGGTATTTGGGGAAAAAACTGATCTACTAGTAAGTTAAGATCGAATAAAATGTGTTGTCATTTGCAATTTTTCCCGAAATAACAATAAAATTAATAAATTTAAAATGTTAATTTATTAATTTTATTAATTTATTAATTTTAAAATTAATAAATTAACAATAAAATTAATAAATTTACACTGTTCTTCATAGATAAACAAAACCCTTGTATTTGTGGGAAAAAACTCATCTACTAGTATGTTAAAATCCCATAAAATGTGTTGTCTTTTGCAATTTTTACCGAAATAACAATAAAATTAATAAATTTACAATGTTAATTTATTAATTTTATTAATTTATTAATTTTAAAATTAATAAATTTACAATGTTAATTTATTAATTTTATTAATTTATTAATTTTAAAATTAATAAATTTACAATGTTAATTTATTAATTTTATTAATTTATTAATTTTAAAATTAATAAATTTACAATGTTAATTTATTAATTTTATTAATTTATTAATTTTAAAATTAATAAATTTACAAGGTTTTTCATATTTTTGATAAACAAGAACCTGGTATTTGGGTAAAAAACTTATCTACTAATACATTAAAATCCCACAAAATGTGTTGTCATTTGCAATTTTTACCGAAATAACGATAAAATTAATAAATTTATAATGTTAAAGTTTACTCTACTCTCTTCATAAATATCTATGAAGCTTATAAAGCTCAACATTTAAATTGTAATGCCAGGCGTGTAAAATAATGAAGAATTGATTTAAAAAAGAAGGTAAAATATGTTTTAAAAAATCTTTAATCACCCTAAAGTAGTATTGCAAAATGATGTAAATCGACGTCCAGGTAAGACACAAACAAACTTTAAAAATAATTTTAAAGATGAAGAATTGGAAGTGAAGGCTGTTACAGACGAGAAAAATCGATGTTTTTTTCTGGGAAAGAGCGTGTATGGATGCATTAAAATGACTCTAGTTGGAGGATTAATAGTGAATTCTACATAACGTGATGTCGCTAATGGCATTTATCGTAGTGTTTATTAATTATTATTTAAAGCATTTTAAAAAAAAACTGCTCTCCAACGTTAAAACATATTTATCATACCTCACAGTATGGCGTTGAAAGGAAAATTTGTATAAAATGCAATCACTATAACTGCTTGAAAACTTTTTAAACCTAGGAAAAAAAGGAGTTCATGCACGCAAAGATTTATATTTTGTAGTTTTTTCTCAAAGTCTGTATTATTTTTTATATAGTTTTAGAGGTGGTCTTAGAATTAAAGATAAATAATATATGTTTTCCTGAGAAGAAACCGAACTTTTCGAGGAAAATCTGAAGTATCGCATATTTTACTAGCAACCTAAAATTTTCTTCAAAATTCATTTAGATTTTACCTAAAATATAAGTTTAGGTTTTAACTAATCATTAACTTTGGCATACAACCAATTGTGAGCAAGATTACCGTAAACAGAAGTGTATGGAATGTTTGTATGTTTGTTGCAGCACTATGGTCTAAGATAATGGTGTGCAAACAGTGGGTAGCGACCTACTAATGGGTTGGGAACAAAATGGGAAAAGTTACGAAAACCTCCCTTTTTATTTCCAAAATGGCAGGTTTTCGCAAGGAAATTTTTATCCTGCCATTTTTTTGCGGTCACTTTGGAGTAAATTTATATCATATTGAATTATTTAATTGAAAAATAGGCTTTATATTTTCTATAAATGTATACTTTTAATACATTTTATATATGTTAAAAATATATGGTATGATATTTTTCAAAAAGGTGTCAGTCTTTCAGGGCTATGCTCAACATTGCTCCTATTCACCTCTACCTATTTGGTTGCATAGGCGTAGCGTGCTTCTAACTTTTTTTTGGAGGGGGGGGGGCACGAATTGAATTCTGTTAGGGCCCTCCTCACCGCACTGACTGCCTAACGGTCTTTAAAATATGAAATATAATGATTTTTTGAAATTGAATAACAATAGAATTGATGTTTGAATAGTATTAAAAAGTTATACAAGGAGAAAAATTAAATATAATGTAAATAAAATGAGAAAAATCAATACAGAATCGAATTTTTTTATGGATCATATCATTGTTAAAAACTATTTTAAGGCTAAAAAGATAATCGGTATCTTCAGTTTCACAGTTTCAAAAAGCGGAAAAAACCCAACTTTCTTAAAAGTTTTCTACAATTTTTCGATTATAACTGAACTTCTAATAAGTTTTAATTTATTTCAAGTAAAGTTGGGGTGGGGGAACGTGCCCCTCCGACGCTACGCCTATGTTTGCGGGGGATTGGGTTCTAAAAATGAATAGCTATAAAAACCAAACAACGGTCAAGACTTAACCCGGACAATAATACGAGAGTCGCACTCCCAAATATTTCCCAAAATGTTAAACAAATATTATCTAAGGTCCAGGCTCATTTCTTGCAATTTAGTTAGATAAATTAAATGAATTTTATAATTTTTAATGTTACTATGAAGTTTATAATTTTGAAATCATGCTCTTCTTGAATTTTTCTGCTCTTCATTTAAAAACTTAAATAAATATTATCTGGGGTCAAGGCTCAATTCTTGTATTTTAGTTAGATAAATTAAATGAATTTTATAATTTTTAATGTTACTATGAAGTTTATACTTTTGAAATCCTTCTCTTTTTTAATTTTAATGACCGTCAATTTTTACCTAAATGAAATACAAATATATGTTAATTTTTAAATATGGAGTTTCAGCCATACGAGATTTAAAAAAGGCAAGTGTAGGAGATGACCTAGATATTTTTTATTGTTACTTTTCTGAGTAGATTTTATACCTAAAATCTATAGTTCATGGATTTTGAAAAAGTTTCCTAAAATTTGCTTATTTATTTTGTTAGCATTGTTTAAAATTTAAAATAAAAAGAACTGGTACTATTTTAAAAAATTTTATTAAGGTCGAGAGATTTTTTATTGCAAGAAAATGGGTCTCGGTCGATAAAAGTTTGCGAACCACTGTTCTAGGACAGTGATGAACAGTTTAAGGGGATGGCGGACTTTCAAGTTACTAAAAATCGAACAAAAATCGAAACTTTTTTGTGTATTAATATTTTTAAAATATGTAAATATTGGAATAAAATGTGTTTAGAATGTGTAGTGAAAAGTAAAATGCAAAATTGGTGGCTTTAGAAATGTAAGCATTAAAGGTAGGTGAAAAAACATCTTTTAAATGGCTTTTTCTCAAAATGAGCAGTTTCCAGATTTGCAAGACCTTGAAATGCTCCTTGCGTCATAATTTTTGACGAAATTTTATAAAATTTATAATAAAGACTCCTATAATACATCAAAATAAAGTTAATATATGTATCCATTTTAGGTTTCGACATCATTCAGATGATCAAAGTTTAGCTTAAGTGTAGAAAAGTACAAACATTTTACGAAACTTCATAGTACAATCATATGAAGGAATAATATAATTATATAAAGACATGTTTATTTAAGAGAACAAATTATATTATTTTCAATGTTGAATAAGTTATGATCATTCTTTTTATAGACCGAATAATTATTGTAAACGATTCCAAGTTGGTAAAGCAACACTACATGAGCAAACCCTATTGACTTGTATCTCGACACGCGGACTAAAGTTTCTCAATTTCTTAAAACATCATGGTGTTAGACAAGTATCATTGAAATACTTTCTAGTTATGAGATATCCAGTCAATCAAAATCTTTTAAACATTCAATCTTAAGATCAAAAATAAATCGGGACTAAACATTGTCTGCAGTGTATATTAAAAACCGTCTCTTTTAACCGTAATATTTAAAATCTAGTGAAGTGAAACGGCAAGTAGACTCATAGAAGCGTTAAGGGAATGGTGGACTCTAAAATTACTAAAACTGGAACAAAAATGAGAAATTTTTTTGGTTTATTAATATTTTAAAAATATATAAATGTTGGAATAAAATGCATTGAAAATATGTAGTGAAAAGTAAAATGAAAACTCAATGGCTTTTGATAAGTAAGTATTGAAAGTAGGTGAAAAAACATCTTTTAAATGGCTTTTTCTCAAAATGAGTCATTTCCAGATTTGCAAGTCTTTGAAACGCTTCTTGTGTCATAATTTTTGACAAAATTTTATAAAATTTATAATAAAGACTCTTCTAATACATCAAAATAAAGTTATGCATCCATTTTACGTTTCGACATCATTCAGGTTATCAAATTTTAACTAAAGTGTAGATAATTACAAGATAAAAAGAACTTTTTACATACCACGTTTTTAAATTTTCTGTTGAATCGTATAAACTTGACAATTCTATGTATTAATAAATACTTTTTAAAATTTTTTTATGAATTATCCCATCACCTTGAAAGAAAATGATCGGCCTGCACTGTGCACAAAATGCAAGGATGTACCATAAACCACGCAGTTCTGTGCCTCGGAAAAAAATTCTTCGCCAAGGGATAGGCTTACGTCACATAAAGCCGAGTTAGAACATTGGAAGGACTGAGCATCGAAGAGTTTAACTGCTCCAAACTTACTGGAAAGTCCTCTTATTTCGCCAAATCACAATTTTAATATTTTCCTTTTAATTATTTTTCACTTGTAATTTTTTTTCTCTCCTTTTCTCTCTTAATTGCACAAACCTTCACTTAATTATTCTTTTTCACTTTCTTTTATTTAATATTAATCACTTTTTAGTCATTTCCACTATCCACAAACTTTATAAACAGTTAATTTTTATAATTTTTTTAAAATTTTTCGCACAATATTTTTGTAAACAAACTAAATTCACATGTATTCTGTTTTCAAAATCATCAAACTCCGTTACGCAAAAGTGCAAGCATTGAATTCGATCGAAGCGCCAGCTTGCGGATTTTTCTCCTTAAAGATGGCTAAAAGTATTAAAAGAATGCATTGTCATCGTGTTCTGAGCTATTCTAAAAGTTTCAAATTGTCTAGCTAGTCGGGAAGTTAGTTAAAAATCGATTGCAAGATTTGTACTGGACAAACAAGAAAGCGAGTTAGTAAAAACGTGGTAAAAAGTACAAACATTTCACGAAAATACAGAGTACAAGCAAAAAAATATTTGCTAAAAATTAACTATTCAATGAAAGCGCAAAGTAATACATAACTCTGTTCAAAATGTATTTATAAGTAATATAAATGCAAAATTAAGGGGGAAAGTTACAAATTGGATCGCAAGCAGCATTTAAAAAAATTTAATTTACATTTTTTAAAATATAATTAAAAAAAATACTTATTAAATATTATAAGGTGTTTAATATAGTTATACTTTAATGAATACATATGCAAAATTTCATATCTATGAGGTAAAATTTTCAAATTTTGCTTTGTGTTGTCCATCATCCTCTTAAAGATGGTTCCAAACCATCCATGCTAAGAGTTATACTTATCGCGATATCCGATCGACATTGGATGATCAGATAATTATTGTTTGAGATGGACCAGTTAGCCTAGCGGTAGCGAGTTGGGCTTGGAACTTGGTGCACTCGGTTCGAATCCCGACAAACAGCATTAAAAACGTTCGTGTCTAGGCCGGATATGTACACGTTAGATTCATAAACCAGAGAGTCCTCCCACGATGTCCGAGAGGGTAAGTAAGTTACGATCCCCCAGGTGTCACCCCCCGGGCGTACTCGGTTAAAATTGAGGTCATACCACTTGTTGGGGTTGCCACGGTGCCCCCATTGAAAGCAACCGACGATTGTGACAAAGGAACGTCATTGTTGAAATTATCTATTTTTTATTTGAGGGATAGGAAAAGGTGATCGATGAGAAGTCTGGTGATTACAGTAGTGGCTTGATGACCCAAACTTCGTTTCCGGCCAAAAACCATTTGAATTGAAAATCAGGGATTTATGGGGGGAAATGAACCATCTCTCTGAATTTTAGGAGAGCCTGGCACTGAGTTTTATGAATTACGTATCATCTCATAGCCCTCAGCCAGATAGTTAGGTACTAGAAGGTAGTGATGTTTTAATCCCTTTTGATTCGGAATTTTCAGTAATCGGTATGGTAGATTCTCTAGTAAGCATATATGTGTTCCTTTCTGAGAGACAGCAACAATTTCTCGAACTTTTTCAATGAGTTTATTAATATAATAAACTTATTTTAAAAATACCTTATGTTGTTATTTTCAGTAAGTATAACTCATATTCTACGTTAAAACGACGCTATACGATAGTTGCTAATTGAAGTAAATTGACCCATAAGACATGTGGTGAAGTTTGAATACAATTTACGACATGATTGTTATTGTTATTATTCCCGCTCATATTTTTCGAAAATCTTTTACATCGAAAGCTTCGAAAGCATTTAAAGTGGTAGAGTCGTAATAGATTTTTTTCTTTGTGTGGGGGGGGGAACACCCTTTATATTGACTGCTGCTGATTGCGGAAAGTGAAACTCATAGTCTCATCTGAAACATAACGTGTATACAACTATGAGGGGGTTATAATGAGGTAAAAACTATCTTTGTGTCAGGAACGTTGCTATGGTAGCCGCCCCCCCCCTCATGCTCATAACACTTTCACCATTTATCGGTACAGCTCATCCTAAGTTCAGTTGGAAGGAGAAAACTCCATTACGCAGGTCCTACCGACAAGCGGTAGCCTGACCCCTTACGGACATTTATTTCTTTGTATTCCCATCAAGTTATTTGTGGGAATGTTTTATGTGTGCATGACAAAAGAACCACGACACTCTGGATTAGATGGTTTGGTTTGGTTTGGAGTGCTATGGTAATTTTTTGCTACACGAGGGATAATTACACTGGGACCTACTGATTAAGCCGATTGTAAACGGCTACAAACGTCCATGCCAAAAGTGGGACTCGAACCTACAGACTCTGGTAGTCAATGCCAGTGCCCTAGCCATTCGGCCACCGTCCAGATGCATTAGATGGAGATACATACATTTTACATAAAGTAAATTTCGCTTCAAGCTGTGACGAAACCGCTTTCTGTGACAGAATATTTTTTTCAAATGTTGAGTCTAATAATATATTATGCACCACTGTGGAATAATAAAATTTAAAACTAATTCAGCACCAAGAAATTTTACTTCCAACAAAACTCTTTATAAGGGTTGTTTCTGTGTAAATGAGTCCAGCAATTTGATGACGCCACTATCAGTTCATATTTATTTATAACCATTTGAAAGGTGAAAAATTTTAAAGGAAAAGCATTGGAAATTATTCATAATTACTATCAATCACTTAATAGTAGGAAATTTTCAAACTAAATTTTAAAATGTTTTGAAAAAAAAATTACAAATACAAAATTTCGTATACGGTGGCAGGGTGAAATCGAAATTAATCATTATAAATTCAATTACAAATATTTCATTAGTGCCATATTTTTTACTCTGTTATTAGGCATGACTTTCCTTTCCTGTACTCCATGTTTTTCAAATTTTAATCTAGTTAATTAAAAAAAATCAAAATATGCCAATATTTTAACATATTAGACCTTTTAACATCGTTGAAAATTAAATATTTTAGCTTGACTGGCACATAAATAATAAAAGTAATTAAATGTCCATTTAAAGACGCTTAACTAAAGTTTAATATTTCAAAATTAAATTTTCATGGAAGTGTAACTCAGACCTTTACCCAAATCTCATTTTGTAGCGTTTAAACTTTTTTTTCTTTTTCCGAATGATTTTATTGGATATGTCTGGAAACTTGATAAATATTTTGCAATTCACAGAAAGATTGTACAATTTTCTTTTTCGAGGAACATTTTTTGAGAAAAATACTATTGAATAAGTGTGAAACTGTCCTTTTTGAATTTTTTGCAACTCACAGTCTGCAACTTCAGTTCGCATCTTGCAACTCAGTAGCTGTTTTAAAAACTAATAGCTTGTAATGCATCAGAGTGCATTCTGGTAGACTGTACGTTCAAAATAAGCGTATTTAAACACTTTAGGGTTTATATTTACACAGAATGATTATTTTAACAAAAAAAGAAGTTTCACGCACTTCAAGTGCAGATGAAATTCGTTTTATTTTACAATACTAAAGAGTTTTAACGAAACTAACATGCAATTATCTTTGTATTTTCACTCATAAAATGGAAAATAAATCATAATCTTTACAATTTTCTGCTTAAAATCCTTTTGATCTGTGGCGGGAAACATGAAATAAGAAATATAACTGCTTTTAAAATACAAGAAGTGTGTATTACCACTGATCTTCACAAAACATTTAAATTTTTAGTGCAGTTTTACAAGTAATGTAAGCAGAGAAACCAACGTGTTTATATGCTACAACACCTGGAAATCTTGTTTTAGATGCCAAACACTTAGTCTAAACTAAAAATTGTGTAGCGGTTTAGGTGATTAGCTGCTAATTTTAATGTCATGAACTAATATAAGACTTAAAATACGTTTGTTTTGGTAAAATATTTTAAATAATTCATTAATAAATTCTGAACATTATTTACCAGATTTATATTCAAAGAAATATTGTGAATTGATTTTATTGTTTCCCCATTGAAAAATTTTAAATTCACTTTTTCAAAATAAATTTTCACAATTTTATCAATATGGAGTTCACAATAACTGAAATTAGGTTATTATCATTCCTCTTTATAAAGATTTCCTAGTAAACAAGAATACAAGACTGAACCTCTAAGGAATTTTATGCTGCTAAGGAAGTAGTTAAGAAACTATACGAAAATAAATCTATAACATTTACATTTAAGGAATGTTATAGATTTATTTTCGTATAATCTGTCTATGAATATGTCTGTGAATCTGTTTATGAATATGTCTTTACACACATATTCATAAATCTAGAGACTACCTGAATCGTATTTAAAAATACGTTAAAATACTCAGGGAAGCAAGTTAAACTAAAACTTTCCCAAAACTATCATAATGGATAGTGTAGTAATGTTTTGTGACAAAGGATTTTTTTTCAGTCACTTTTAGCAGATACCTAGTGACATGTACAAAATCATGAAAGGATGTCGAACAATAGTTCGCTTTTTAAAATACCTTCCTTGTATATAGAAGACCATTGTTGAAATTTATGTCATCCCCATACTTTGATTTTAAGGTGGGAAAATATCTGAGTAAGTAGGTCTGTGAAATGGGGTTCAATTGAAAGAACTGCTGAGATTTTAAAATTTAGCGAGTGGAAAAATTAAGATTATTTAAAGCAAAACAGAGAAATGGAAGATGTTTAATTAAAGTAAAATTTTTATTAAGTTTCAAGGATGCATATTTTTTTACTTGTTAATACTAAAATATGCACTTGTAGAACCTAGCTCAAAGGAAGCACCACAAGATGAATAAAAATCGAAGGCCAACAAGCAAAGGGAAAAAATTGTCGAACCAGGTTTTTCCACTGCATACTCATACGGATCTTCGTGAAAACACTTTACCCAAGAAGGAGTAGTCTCCAACGTGTTTGAAATCAAAATCATGAACTGATTTATGACTCCTACAACTGCATTTAAATTCACTATAACAGTATTGTCAATTAAAGATGGCCTTAAAGTTTAATACATCCCTCCTAGTAAATATTCTACAAAAGACATCACCATCTTATTCTACATTTGATACTGCATCTACCCTTTGAGAATCACCCAGGATACCGCTTACCACCTTCATAAAACATTCGAAAATAACAATCAAGCACTTTCTGTCGGAATTCGCCACGTATCGACATGGAACCGCTCTAGCCAAAAGCAAATTCTAAATCTAATTCCACCAGAAACCCCTAATAACAGAAATGAATTGTAATAGATATATCATATCAACAATTACCAGACTAATAGCAAAACCCATTTCAGTGGGCTGACAATTAACCAGGCTACAGAATCGGCAGAAACTGCACCCACACACAATTAACCCCCTGATTTGATACGTCACAATAGTGCCGAAAGGCCAGATAACTGTATATATCGGCTTTTTTTTCAAGGTTAGGTTGCGATTTTATTAAATCAAAAACGACAAGAGAACTGAGTAGTAAATTGTGCAGATTACTCTGCAAGAGAGGGTCATTTTATGACAATACTTAGACATATTTCATTCACATTGCGTGTAAGGTTATGCATGTTCCTGACTCTTGAGACTTGAAATATAGACATCAATTACTATTAGGAGAATTATACAGTAGGAATTTATAATTGTAAAGCTTTTCCATCAAAAGTACTATTCAAAGGGAGCAATTTCCATATGCATACAAATCCACGAGCACACATATGATGATATAGTAACCTGCAGTTAAATGGACAAGTAGTGAAGGCTTTTAATATAAATGTCAGTCACTGGCATCAAACCTTTCCAAAACTTTTCCAAATCCTCTCTTTTAGCTTTCAATAACTTTTGGTTGCTTGTGAAACAGTCAAAATCATGTACATGAACAAGGTAAGAAACAGGGAAATTTTTATTACTTATTTAAAACAGAAACAACAATGTGTTTTCTTTTAAAAGAGGATCTTTATCTTTATGGTCAAAGGGTAATTTAAATACAAAACGATTCTTTAATGCAAGCTATTCTCCTGGAATAAAACCTGAAATTTTCTCAGTTATCTAAACTGCGAATTTTCTTTCAAATCCGAGCGATCCTTTACATCACGGGGATGGTTTCAATCATCTGCTTTAGGAAGCTATCTCTGGAGAAATTCAAAATTCAGTACTTTTTGCATTATTAGTAAAGTAGAGCTATTCGTGAGATTTATTGCACTGATAGTAATAAAATAAATGTTATATGAAGGAGAAATATCTATCTTAGTACCATAACTGATACCTAGAACTCGGCAATTTACTGCAATGCTTGAATTCTTGATAGAAATAATATTCACTGGATATTCCGGTATATTTTCTAATTGCATATGATCCGTATTATATGAAAATTTGGTTGTAAATATGTGTTAATGGCAACAATTTATGGATGAATAGGAAAACAATAATTAATGTAAAATATAAAATACAGGGTGTTTCAAAAAGAGTCATCCGATTTAATAAAATCCTAATTATTCATCTTTTAATCCGTTTTGATCGAATAATATATAGGTAGAGAAAGGGAAATCTCGAGTTTAACGCAGTTGCCAACAAGTAGCGCTAACGCTCTTCCTTCACCCGCCAATTCAGTGTTTGTAAAGATGGCGACTGCACAACAGAAATCAAAGAATCATCCGATTAAAAAAAACACAACTATTCATCTTTTAATCCGTTTTGATCGAATAATGTATAGGTAGAAAGAGGGAAATTTCGAGTTTCACGCAGTTGCCGGCAAGTAGCGCTAACGCTCTTCTTCCGCCGTCACTACAGTGTTTGTAAAGATGGCGACTGCACAACAGAAATCCTTTTGTGTTCTACGCTTTGCGAAGTGCGAGTCCGTAACAACTGTTCAAAGTTATTTTCGTCGACAAAACCCTTGTAGATTGTAGTTCCTATCTCTTAGAGCATTAGGCGATGGTATAAACAATTCCACGACACGGGTTGCCTGTGTACGCATAATAGCCGTGGAAGCAATGTATGCACACATGATCGCAACAGTTTGGGACGAATTTGCCTACTATATAGACATATGTTGTGCATCCAAAGTTGGGCATATTGAGCACCTTTAATTTGGTTTGTAGAAAGATTTTATGATTAGCCATGTAATATAAAATTAATTTTAAGTTTCTATGTTCAATATTTTTCATAATATACTCATTTCAAATCGGGTGATTCTCTTTCAAACTGTATAACTATTAAGTATAAAATTATATCAAAAGAGGTTTTATACTTTAAAAACCTCACGGGAACTTGTCTACAACATATTGTTAATTATTAATAATCTCTATAGTATATTTTAATCCTAAAATTGTTTATATGTTTTATATATATATATATATATATGTTTATGCATTTCTGTGTCTCTTAATATTCTACTTTCCTGCCTTTCTCTAATTATTTGTTTTATCTTCCCATACTTTTAAATTCCACGTAATAATTTCAGATTCTCGTCATTATATAACCACATTGTCACCCCATTCGTTGGATATGTTCGTTATGTTCAGACGTTTTCCTCTTCCCTGATCCTATGACATACAAGCTACTTTCATTCCTTCACATCTAAAACTGAATGCCCGAATTTCTTCTGAAAACAGTTTCCTCTATTCGTTGTCGAATAGTTTTAAAGATATCGCCATTTTTCAGTTGTTCATTCATACAATCGAAACTAATGAACGCTCTTTGGCTCTATGGGACACTATTTCAAATTCGAAATTACTTTGTCATGCTTGATTTTTATTTTCGATTTTAAGACACACTGAGTTCCTGTGTCTGTTTGATTATCTCTCGAATTTCTATACTTTTTGTTAAAATTATGCTCGCCGTACACAGTGCAACCCGCACTTAATACATAAGTACAGAATACAGTGTTGTGAACTTGGGGGTTTTCCCCCTGAGTTTGGGGGTAAGTTAGATGAAAAGGGGTGTTTTTAGGGGCCACATTTTTTAGGGGAATTTTGTAGGGGGAACTTTTTTAATTATTTTGTACAATCGAGATGCGTTTTTTTATTAGATTATAAGTTCCACACATATGTCAAATGTAAATAAACCTCCATTTTATTATATGTGTATTTTCTATTTATTTTAATTTATCTCTCAAACAGGATGCCTATTTGGAACCAGTCTTTCTTTTTAGGAAGGTCTAGGGTAATCTCAGGGATTTCGAGATGCCGCTAGGGGCAGGCGCTTCCTAGAGGTTGGCAACCCTGACAGGATAAGAAGCATGATTGGCAAAGTTACGCTGAGTTTTCTTTTGATTACAGTAAGAAGATATACCCTAACAATCAAAATCAACTTTGTCAAATCGTTGTTTTCACGCTGGATAAGAATTTTAGTTGTTCTTTTTTTCACATGAATGGTTACATTTTTAAATTGGGTGATAAAGGTAGATATACGATAATTTTAAATTTTAATGACAAAACGTATGGCAGACTCCCTTCTGGGAGGAGCCAATTCCAAATATGTACATCTCCAGCGCACCAGGTAGTCTTGGACCTATGATCCTACCTTGTCATGAGTTCCTCAGCAGGGTTTAAACGAAGGGTAGGTAGGGTATATTATCTTGTCGGAGTGCCAGGACCTAGAAGACTTTACCTCCAGTAAGTACATTAACACTAGAAAGACAGGAAGTTTTTCCTTACTAAAAATACTGAACGCCTTCATTTTAATGGTTAAAAATAAAATCGAGAATTTAAAATATTTAATGTCTTTTAAATAGTTAAATACTTTAAAATTTGAACTATTTCATACCACTATATAATAAATTAGTGCATATTTAGATATATTTTTATGCAGGTATGCCGAACTTACAACCTGGTATGGTTTATCCATAAAAATATATGCATGATTTGTGCAGTCCTTATTTTTCAACAATAATATGTCCGAAGAACCAATATTTCTGTTATTTGCAAAAGGGTGAAGAGACGAAAAGTAACTAGCATTTTTACGATATTATTTTAAAGATTTCTACCTGTTTTCAATATTGCCGTAATTTGACGGCTTTCTGTTTTAGTAGGTATACAATACTTTTTCTCCCCCTCTTTACTATCGAATATAATTCTGTCTAATCTATTTGTATGCATATTTCGCTTAAAATTAGAAAAAAAAGTCATAAAATTTCAGAAGCCTGAGGACATATATACAGACATAGCGCTCAACAGTATGTCCGAAAACTTCAAAATGACGACAGCCGTCTCTCAAGTGTTAATGCATCAATATATATGTGCTCATCAAGTAATAAAATATAAGAAATAGGCTCTCATCAAGTAAAAATTATATTTAAATAATATAAGTATTTAAAAATTAAAATTAAGAAAATTGGAAAAAAACAGCCACCGGGATTCGAACCGACACCGAAAGATTACGAAGCGCGCACTCTCCCACTGGGCTAATGTCGTCACAGGTATTTGAGAAGTAAAGGGAAATATATTCGCACTGACATTATCGGAAAGTTCTTGGGAGGGGGGGGGGGCAGTTCGTTGGAGCCGAAGGGTACTCTGTAGGGAGAGGAATTCCAAATGCATAATTTCTCAAAATCTTTACTGGTGAGCTGACAAATGGGAGTCCTCCATCCCACTTCGAGACGAACCATCATCACTAACGAAGTGTGGGGAAAAATTCACAAGGCTTGAAGATAACAAAAAACGTAATTTTTGTCACTTATTTCGGTGTCACCAGAAAAAATATAGAACATTTTTGCATTTGAGATTCCTTTCTCTCATGCATTTTCATTAGATACTAGTTGGTACCCGTCAAAACATGACGGCTATATAGTAAATGAATGTACTGATACACAAATTATACTCAACACATCATTGCCAAATGTTGAAAATCATAATAATGCGCAGAAAGAAATTAATGTGTTTAAGCGGTCTCATGCTTAGTGAGTATCTAAACCCATATTTTAAAATGTCACTGAGCATGCGCAGAAAGCGATTATTTTTAATTGTAAATTATAGCTAATTAAACAGCGTAAAATAAACAGCTTCCACCAGGTTTAGTCTTATATTTCACAAACATAATTATCATGAAAATAAAAATGGCAGTGAGAGATCTAGACAGACTGCTCGAAATAAACTTGTTTATCATTAAAACATGTCACTGAGCATGTGCAGATATCACTTTTGATTGTAAATTATCGCTAATTAATAGAAATTGCCATTACAAATACTAAATTTGACAAAAAGTCAGCTTAGCAACTTAAATATATAGATGCCGTGCTAAGGTTCCAATAATAAGGGCAAAAGTTGGGTTCAATGCTTCATGATACACTAGAGATTTACATATTTAAAACTTAAAGAGATTTAACTATTTAAAATGGATTATCAGATTGACAACGATAACCGAACACAACATATTAATTCCACTTTTTAATGTATCAGTTAAACTGTACAGTAAAGGAATAAATTTTATTATGATAAATCTTTCAATACACGGATATATTTTCTCAAGTTTAATTCAAAACACAAAAATATATAGCGTCATTATCATTAAGTACTCAAAACATTTTAGCCTTTTATTGTGTATATTCAAAAGTGTCAGAGTATAATATTTAAACAGCACTTTACAAAAATTGCTTTCAAAGAAGTAGGCATCGGTTGATTACTTTATACATTTGGAGAGAACCTAGATGTATTTAACTCCTTTCAGTTTGCTTTTATTTCCCCTTTGAGATAGTCAAAGCAGAAAATATTTTCCTGTAGGAACTTCAGAGATAAGAGGCATTTCCTAGTTTATAGACAATTGTCATGCTCACTTCGTAAGAAATCTGGCTTTCGCCTTTAATGACAGAGCAGAGTGTTAATTTTAAGAAATAACAAATATAAGTCTAGACTTAAAAGAAAATTTGCGTTAGATACATTTCTATGGACATGTATTTAATATTAAGAGTGGTTTGTTACTAAGAAAGATTTATTTCCCAGTGTAATATTTTATAGCTTATATCTATACTGCGTGTGGCTGCGTATTCTTAATATAAATACATATAAATATCATCTAACATAAGCCATATATAGAAATTGTTTTGCTCGTTCTTCAATGAATGACATTCACATCGGTGATAACTAAACATTCCTTTACGGAATAATCAAAACCATATTTCTGATGAATTGGTTAATTGTATCTCGTTTCACATTTGGGAATAACAAAACCCGAAATTTAGGCTTTAGTGCCTTATTTGATCAGTAATGTAGCTTCTATATTCATTGAAGAATAAACAAATAGATCATGTTGATGCTAAGAACTCAGTGTTTCAGAGATATTAGCCCTGTATTCTTTGTTTATAGACAGGAGTCTTACTTGTCTATTTTTTGATAAGGTAGAGGATAATTCTTAGGTTTAATGAATCCATTTTTAACCCTCAAACAATGGTTTGAGACGAAATAGATGGTACGGTCGGGCCGGGTCTGACCCGATTTCTTTTTTGATGAGGTTTTTGGTACAAATAAGTACACAATAAGCATTTTTGTTGTATAATAACATTTATTGATAATATTTTACATGAAATAAAAAAACTTTTTGCAGAAAAAAAGACCAAGGAATGGTAATTTTGCTAAACAAAGAAAATCTTTCTGTCATTTACATAGAATGTTGTATCTAATTAGGTCTAATATGTAATTTACTCTTGTACCTAGTTTCAGAAGTTCTTAAACCCAATTTCCGAGCTCAAAAATGTAAAAAAAATATATATATATACTGATATTTTTGGCCTTTAAAATCGAAATAAAGAAATTAAAAATCTAAAAGAAAAAAATGACTAGCGATCATGATAACGTTTTTTCAACAAAGACACGCATATTTACTTTAACTTATAACTGCAAACGCTACAACACCTGTTGCAAGACTTTCTGGTAGGGTTCCTTGTCAACTCGATCTCTTGTAATAAGAGGGGAGAGTACGGGAGGGGGAAAACACACACTTGGGTCGGTTCCGACCCCCACTGTACGATGTTACCCCCCAACTGTTTGATGGTTAATTTTGAAACAATTTAACGATTATTTCCTAAATGTGGACATATTTTTATTATTAAAATTTGTTTGTAACCAGGAACTATTAAATTCGCACTGTATTTTTGATAACTTTACGTCTATTATTGTAGTTGTTTTCTTACTATTTGGAACTTAAAGAACTTCAATTTCTCAACTAGACATTCGTCGCTTAAAAACTAATATTTTTTCTTTGTATGATCTCTGTACTCGTGATAAGCTATACACTTAAAACTTACTTTTCAGAGCAACCAAACGTGATATTTTGAATCTATTACTTTATTTAATCGGTACTGTAGCTTCTGCAATCTTTTAAGGCTACGCAAATAGAACACATTATTGGTAAGATCCTTGCATATTATGGCTTGATAAATTTTCTGGTGTAGATGAAGAGTTTCAAGAAATTATTCAATGCAATACAAACTGAAAATTCTTCCTTAACATAGTATTTATCTTTTTTCATTTAGTAGAAAGGAGGGACGAATTAATACTTAATAGTGTAGTCGAAACTTTAATATAGCAAGGTGAGTGAAATATTGGCCAAAGTGCTTTACCATACGTTTGAGTTAACAACAAAAATAAGTCGTGAACAAATTACCTCTAAGAAAACAAATGCCACTAAATCACAAATTGGAACAAATACATATAAGTTTGAAATTGCAATAAATACCTCTAACCTGGAAATTTCTAATTTTTAACTCTCTCAGGTTAAGTATTTTAACACCTGATCAGCTTGTAGACGATGAGAAATTTGCAGTCTATCTAATGTCAAATACTTATATTACAATATCGTATTTTTACAGTTAAAATATAATTATAGATTGGGTTAATAAATTGTTGACATCTGAAAATCGATGTACCACAAAAAATCTACGAGGTGCTATCCGAGAGTTTCAGAACTGGTCACACTTCCGAAAGTAGATTGCACCACTCATCCATTTGATTCCTCCGTGTTGTAACTGGTCGAGCACACAGACAGCTCTTAGTAGACACAGTATAACACTAACGCAATGGACTGTAACTCGTTTATTAACTTTAAAAGCCCCGTCGGCACACATTGAGAAATTAGAAAGTCGCAATCAAGGTCGCACTTAATACACATCACATAGCAACGAGTGACGTACGCTCGGGTCACAGGTACCGGGTGTTTCAAAACTGAAGCACGTCCACATGGTAATCCGTGTTGCTTAAAAACCAAAAGGGGTGCAACGTGTCACACATCACGGGACAGCATGGAAGTTTTAACTGAATTTTTCGATGATCGTGTCATTTCCAAAGGCCTTTGGCCACCACGTTCACCGGACTTGCAGCAATAATCACCTACAGCAATAATACCCACATGCTTGATGAACTTAATAGTAACATCCTTCATGCAATATCGGACATTACTTCTCACACACTTCGTAAGGGGTCGACTAATTTGGTAAAAAGAGTTCGATTGTGTCTCCAGGAAAACGGACATCATTTTGAACATTTACTGTGATTTGACCATGTCTGACACCTAAGTCCATGGTTGACCATGTCTGACAATAAAGATAATCGCTCAACCTTTGTTTCTCCTTTATTCTGTTTGTTAACATAATTCATCTGTCTTTAAAACTCAACCACAAAGGTTGATGTGCGCGAGTTTTGAAACACCCGGTATATAAACATAAGATAACAGCGCCGTCTCTCGGCGAATTCAATACAGAGGGGGCGCGTGCGTCAACATTCTCCCCCCTTTGACATGTTATAGACATTCAAAAATAACCACAAAAATATCACAACTTTTAAAATAATTATAAACACAGTACACAATAATTTCACTCTGGCATTGCAATACACACACACGTGAGATGGCTCGCTTGTACACGCCATATTTTGTTCTCACTTTCACGACCCTCACCAAGTTATCATTACCATAGTACAGTTCAATTATTCTCCTCAAAGGCCACTTGAATGTAGGCATGTTATTCTCTACGAGTATGACTAGGTCACCGATCCTCACATTATTCTTTCTAAATCTCCACTTGTTACGTTGTTGTAATTCGCTTACGTAGTTACGATGCCATTTACTCCAAATGCGTTGTACCAGACGGGTCACCCTTTGCCATCTTTTTAAGGCATTTTCGTTCAATTTAGTTAGATCAGGTTCAACGATGGAATTAATTAACCTGCTTATGAGAAAGTGGGCCCGAGTTAATGCTCCTAAATCATCTTCATTACTCGATAAAGGGCACAGGGGTCTGGAGTTTTGAACTCCCTCAATTTGGACACTTGCGGTCAAAGGCACCTCGTATGTCAAATTTGCCCCGCTCACGTCTCTTTTAAAATGGTATTTTACAGATTTTACCGCAGCTTCCCACAAGCCACCGCAGGAAGGCGCTCTCGGAGAGATAAACCTCCACTCAATTCCCTCGGCAGATAGAAATCCTGCAAGCTGATCGTCTGGCTCTTTAACCAGTTTCTAGAGTCTCTTAATTTCCTGGTTTGCTCCAACAACATTTTTGCCATTTTCCGAGTATAATTTGGAACACTTGCCTCTACGGCCAAAAGATCTCTTTAGGGTAGTTATGAAGGCTTCAGATGTGAGATCTGATACAATTTCTACATGCACCGCCTGAGTTACAAGACAGACAAATATGCATATGTATATTTTATGCAGGATACCTTTTCTTTGGTTACGATATCTGACCAAAAATGGGCCACAAAAATCTACACCAGAGCAGTTAAAGGGATAATCGGTAACTACTCTGTCCCGGGGTAGATTACAAATTAACTGGGACGTCACATTTGGTTTCATTTTAAAACAGATAATACACTCATGAACTATTTTTTTGCACAGAGAACAACCGTTCAAAGGCCAAAACTTTTCTCTAACACAGTGCAGAAGTGTAGAGGCACCATTATGCAGATTTTTCTTATGAAAACACATAACTATTTGATTTGCCACCTTATGATTACTCGGTAAGATTGCGGGGTATTTGTTATCATACGGCATATCCGAATTACCCAGGCGTCAACCTACCCGCACTACACCATTACTATCAAGAAAAGGATTTATATTTCTTAACTTACTGTTAGGTAGGACGCTTTTCTGGCTTTGGAGGTTCCGAAACTCGACGGAAAAGACCTGCTCTTGTATCATTGGAATAAACCATTTTTCAGCTTGATCCAACTCTGAGGCGCCAAGCGGGCCAGACACTTTTACATTACATTGTTTCACATTATTTACAAATCTTAATACATAACTAAATACACGAAGGACAGTTACATAATTATTACTCTTGCACACTAAATCAGATAATAAAGATAATTCACGACTTGTAGACATAAAAACATTAAACATCGTCATATCAGACTCCAAGTTCGGTTTTAGTTCACATGAATACTCGGAAGCATTCATCAGGGTTGAACTGGGCTGTCCACTGGACGTCTTACCTCGCTGAATGAATCGCGGGCCATGCCACCACAGTTCCAGTTCGGGAAGGTCACGAGGGCCTAACCCACGAGAAATCACATCCGCAGGATTCAGAGCTGATGGCACATGATTCCACTGAGAGTTTTCTGTCAGTTGTTGCACTTTGGACACGCGGTTGGCGATGAAGGTCTTGACACGGTTTGAAGGTGAGTTCAACCACACTAGGGCAATTGTCGAGTCTGTATGCAACACAACGTCAATGTCCAATCGAAGAGTAGCACGGACTTTCTCCACAAGCTGAGCCAAAAGAAGACAACCTCAGAGTTCCAGCCGTGGAATGGAAATCACTCGAATGGGTGCCACGCGGGACTTGCTTGCCAAAATGGTAATTCTCGCAGCATCCGTTCGAGAGAAACACTGTAGGTAGACGACAGCTCCATATGCTGCCTCGGAAGCATCTGCAAAGCCTTGAATGACGATTCTTAATCAACCGTCAATCAGGATGTATCTCTCAACTTTCACATTCTCCATGCCTTTAAAGGTTGTCACAAATTCGTTCCACTCTTCGGCGATTGGATTGGGAAGCACATCATCCCAATCCAGCTTCTGCTGCCACAACCGCTGCAGAAGGATCTTGGCTCTGGTTATCACTGGGCCCAAGAAACCAAGGGGGTCATACAGCCTGGCGATCACACTTAGCACCTCACGCTTGGTGTATGACGGTGATTTGAAATTGATGCCCTGAAGACGAACTGGTCTTGCATAGGCTTCCAGCTAATGCCCAGCGTTTTCACAGACAACTCCGTGTCAACAGTGAACGGATGTTCAACGTCACATGACAACGAGCTGTTCAGCAAGTCAGGGGAATTCGAGGACCACTTGTGAAGTGTTATTCCGCACGACTGTAAGGCATCTCGCAGCTGTGATTGTAGCTGTCGGGCAGTCTCCAGGTCAGGTACCCCAGTCACGATGTCGTCCATGTAGGTACCGTGCAGCAGAACCTCAAAAGCCAGAGGAAATCTTGATTCCTCATCCTTGGCTAGTTGCTGCAGGGTCCTTATGGCAAGGAAGGGTGCATTGGACGTGCCATAAGAGACGGCTTTCAAACGATAAGTTAAAATCTCCTCGTTGGCTCCAGTCTTCCAAACTATTCTCTGAAGATCCCGTTGTTCTGGATCGATGACTATTTGCCGCTACATTTTCTGAATGTCTGTAGTGAAGGCAAACATGTGTCTCCGAAACCGGGTAATTGTCACGAAGACGTCCTCAGTGACATCTCCCTTCATCAGAACGTCATTCAGACACATGCCTGTTGTGGTGGGTGATGAAGCTTTAAAGACAACTCTTAGCTTAGTTTTCAATTTATCAGGGCGTAGAACGCCATGATGGGTTATGTAGTAGTGTATGGGCGGTTCACTTGACTCAACAACTTTCTCCATATGACCCAATTCCTCATACTCCCTCAAAAAATCCGTATACAACGACAAATACGCGGAATCCCTAGACAGGCGCTTCCACAACGAATTAAGCCGCCTCACAGCAATGTCTTTAGAATTTCCTAGGCACGACGGATCCTTACTCATCGGCATTGCTACTCCATATCTACCCTCTTCATCTCTTCTATGGGTACGCACGAAGTGATCCTCACTCAACGATGCCTCTGTATTCTCTGAACATTCCGTACCAACATTTTCAATTTTCCAAAATTGTTTTAATGTTTTATTTAAGTCATCATCAAGGTTTAACTCACAATGAACGCGATCATTCGCTACCTGATCAACACTCCCACTTGCAACGTAACTAAATACCGTATTCTGCAACAATAACTGCGAATTTTGAGCATAGATTTGTCCTGACCTCAACAATTCATAAAAAATCTCTGCACCTAGCAACATGTCAATTTGACCCGGAACATTGAAACTATATCAGCTAATGATGCGAATTCTAACACGTCAACACACACATCCATTATCCTGCTTGGAATGAGATCGGTTATTTTGTTGACCGCTAATAGGGATAATTCCCTCTTGTAACTCTTATCCCTGTTCGACACCGAGGCCCTAACACACCTATTAACAACCATTGTTGCGCCATTAACACACGAAACCACAGTATTAATTTTCTCCAATTTTAATTGCAACCTTTCCGCGCACGCCTTAGTACACAGGCATGAATGGGACCCGACATCCAAGAGACATCGCACTTCGATCCAGTCTGAATAGTTGTTTTTAACTAGTGCACGAACAGTACTCAACAAAATATTTTTTCTTTTATTTTTCTCAAACCTAGTTGCGACTATTTGGGGTTGGGAAACCACTTCTGCCTCACCTCCCCTTGGGCTCTGTTGCGAAGGAGCATTTGTTTGAGGATTAGGGTTGTCGGAAAATGAATTATCGTCAAGCGGAAAATGAATCATCCTATTAAGAGGTTGACCACAGAAACAGTTTCTTTCTGAATGGCATTCACGAAGTTCGTGTGGCAGAAAGCAACGAAAGCACAATTTATTCTTCTTAACTTCATCCGCTCTTTCCCAAACTGATAGCCTCTTAAATTTGGGACACGTATAAAGAGGATGAAACGCATTTTTGCACAAAACACAAACTGCACCTTTTTCTTCAGCCACAAATACTTTCGATATATTCCTATCTGCACGCCAATTAGAATTTTTCTGCCATTTATATCCTCGAGATCCTTTCGTTTCCCCTACATTTCTACTGGTAAACTCATTTTTACATTTACCTCTCGAGGATAAGTAAATATCACACTCTCGAACAAGCTGCTGAGGTTTGAAAAAGTCTCACCCATTTTTACCCCAATGTGAGTCATTAATTCTCGATCAAGAGTTTTGAAGATCTTATCCGAAACTATGAGCTCGCACAGGAATTTGAATTTGGTCACCTTGCGCAACTGACAGTAATAGTCAAACGATGCACACAATGGAGAAGCAAATTGCACATAAGTCTCAGATGGTAACTTCTGGGCCCTTTTAAAGTTATTCTAACATTCCTGGGGGGGGGTTAAAACTCCTTCAATACTAAACCCTTTATCTTCTCGTAAACGACTAAGTCCTCCTGATTCACATACACTAGCAAGTTATTTACTTTTTCACCCAAAATATTCCACAGAATCTCGGCTTTTAATTCATTAGGCACAGTTTTTGCTTTAAATGCCTTTCTAAAGAATGGAAAAACAAGTTAAATGATTCTGATTTAACAGGTACTGGAATAGTCAAGGTTTTAACACTACTGATTAATCGTTCCAGATTATCAGTTGAAGTAGTCGGTTCTATGTCTTCTGTAGTTAGGGACGTGCTAGTCGAATTCCCTTTCATGTTCGCAATTTCTAGCTGCTTTTGTAATTGGGCCAATTTTAATCCCTCTAATTGTATTTCTCTTTCACTAGCTTCCCTGTCCAATTTCTCCTTCCTTTCCGCTTTTTCCCTATCTAATTTATCCTTCCTTTCCAATTTTTCCCTATTCAATTTCTCCTTCCTTTCCTCATTTTCCCTATCCAATTTCTCCTTCCTTTCCTATAAAATATTATCAATAAGACCACGCAGAAATTCACTATCGTTTTTGTACACATCACTAGATTCAATTAAGTTCTTCAGCTGTACTAGTTTAGCATTATCCGGTATCGTTAAACCCAATTCGTCCGCAACCTGAATGAGCTCATCCTTTCTTAAGTTCAATTTGACCGCCATTATTGAAATTAACGCCAAATTATTGAAATTAATGCCAAGTTATTCACAAAACATTACACATTCACAATATACATCTCTAAAGAATTTTAAAATACTGCGAATAAAAGTACAAGAATACAACACCTCTAAAAATTATGCTAATATAAACACTGCAAATAAAGCAAAAGAAATACAACACATCTAAAATTTATACTAATGCGAATAAAAGCACAACAAATACAATACATCTAAAAGGTAATACTAATGCGAATAAAAGCACAACAAATAGAATACGTCTAAATATTATGCTAATGCAAACACTGAACTCCAAAGCAATCCGCACATGAAAACCGACTGCAATCACAATTTCAACACTATCTAGCGCATAAGGAATTTTACCTCAAAGTCCGACATCTGATTTGAGAATACTATCCGAGATACTAAACCACCACATATCACGCATTTGAAGAAATCACAATCCCGAATCGAAGCTTCTCAATCCACAGATCACTGAATTTCCTCACGGCTCGAAAAAGACCAAAAAATGGTCGCGCACACAGACAACTCTTAGGTTGACACAGAATAACACAAACGCAATGGACTGTAACTCATTTATTAACTTTAAAAGCCACATCGGCACACATTGAGAAATTAGAAAATCGCAGCAAGGTCGCACTAAATACACATCACATAGCAACGAGTGACGTACGCTCGCGTCACAGGTATATAAACATAAGATAACAGCGCCGTCTCTGGGCGAATTCAGTACAAAGGGGGCGCGTGCGTCAACAGTAACCAATCCCTATTTTTACGCGAGAGAAAATCAGGACCGGAAAAAGATCCTCTAGAATGGGAACCTCTTAAGTATCGCTTTGAGAAAACATACTTTCTATATTCTAGACCAGGGGTTCTCAACCTTTCAGGCTCTCTGCCCCCCTTTGAACACTGATGTGAGGTCACGCCCCCCCCCTCCCACCATCACCACCATATGTGGTCAATGCAAGTAATACAATAGGAATTTGAAACTGAATCTGGTTATTAAATGAAAATATAGAATAGATAATTTCATACACAAAATTTAATATTACTACTCATATCTTAATTTGGAACATATTATTATTAGAACATATGAAATTAAAGAATTAAATACAGATCAAATATATTTGAGGTAATCGGGGATCTAGGTGAGGTTCGCATGTAATACCAGTCACTTTCACAACATTAATGAGAGGGCTGGCACTGTTTGTCCTTGACAAGTTTTTGAATATAAGGTTGTAACTATGACAAAGCACACCTCAGGTCACTTTCAACGTCCAGACGTACGACAATTATCGTGTTTTTGCAATTACAAAAATTATCGTGTTCGACAATTACCGTGTTCGTGTTCGTATGTCGAAAATATGTTACGGTTACATTCTGAGTGCAAAATTGAGTACAGTAAATTACAGTTAGTTTTACTTCTTATTTTGCTTTTTTTTAAACTCACGCCTCCCCTGAAATTTCTCTACGCCCCCCCAGGGGGGCGCTCCCCCCAGGTTGAGAACCGCTGTTCTAGACTAACCATAGTGAGAAGACACAGATTAATGTATTCCTATTATTCGTAGTTTAACTTGCGCTTTCGAGTGAACCCTTGGGAATCAAGAAAAATAGATTACATAAAATAGTCAATGATAAAGAGGGTTTAAACAATTAAGTGTATATTGCCATCCTTATATACTGAAGTCTACATATTTTTTTCCATAGAGGAAGTTAATTCTAACGATTTAAAAATTAGTGAAAAGCTGATTTTTTTTTTACCCCAAAGAAATATATTATATAAACTGTAAGAAAATTACTTAAATGTTACATTAGTTAATGAATGACCATTTGTGACAAGTTCTAAAATCATTTCGAAATCAATGTGCTACATTTTCCCCCATAGAAAACATTCCCAAGCATCTTTTCCAAGTTTCATGTTTCAAAGCGTATACCTGAAAAAAAGCATAGTAAACAAGTGAATTCATCTCAGATTTAATATATATTGACTTTTTAATAAGGCATTACGCAATCATAGGAAGAAAATCTTTGAGATAAAATGTCTCTTATGATTTGAACTTGCCGTCCTTAAAGCTAAAGGCAGGATTTAGGAATCTTATTAAGAAAATCATCTGTCCGATCATTCTCCCAAGTGAGTATTATTCAGCATATTTACCATGAAAAATGATAACATTAAAGTTATTGTAGTGGGTAGTAAATGACAAAAAATCCACACATGGGATCACCGTAAGCTCTTTGGGCTTACTTAAAAGGTTTGAATCCAGAAACGTGTGGTATTTTTCTTATATATATATATATTCATAAAATATTATAAGTACTTAAATTGCTTTATTAAACTCGTTTTTAAAATAATGTTTATGCATGCATGAATTTGGATTCCTTTTAAAAACCTTGTATGTACCCATTATACACAATATTCAACGAATTTATGCATTTTCAAAATTTTCCAGATAATTCAGTAATTATAAAAAAAATCTCACTTAAAAAATATAGGAAATATTTTTTTTTATAAAGAAAATTTATAAGGGCTTTACATTTTAAGATTTTAATGTATATAACTCAGAAATCAGTGGTTAACTGTCTTTGTGGTCTCAAATATTTTACATAGAAGCATTTTCAAATTTTTATCTACTAATATGCAGTAGCTGTAAAAAAATATTGAATACAACAGTGAACTAATTTACTGAGTGATTTTATATATTCTCTTTTATTCTTGAATTTTATGTGAATGTTGTATACTATGTGAAATTTGGTAACTGAAGTTCGTGGTGATTGAAATACTACTAATTTCAAAAGCGAAAAGTTGTTACACACAGGTATTCCTATGAATTAAGGCTGCTGTGTACTAACCCTATTTGGATTCACTCACCACAATGTTAACCTATGGAGAAAATTTGCCTAATATTTAATACTACATAAATGCTGATAATCCGATTGAAAAGGTATTTTAAGATAGCCTGATCTTTTCTGCATCTTGCAACAGGATTCATTTTATAAATGTCGCCCACTAAAGGAATTTATGAGCATTTAAAACACACTATACCGGAATTTTTCCCCCGAATAATTCTAGTTTTAAAATATTTGCAATTTTTAAAACGAAAAATGCCCCAAGGTGTAAAATTCTTTTCTCATTGTGAAGTACAATTTTAAAAGAATTATTTAAATCCAATTTCGCAATCCTTCGAGAAATTTTCTCCATGGGTTAACATTGAGATAAGCGAATCCAATAGGGTTAACGAATAGGGTTCCATTAGGGTTCAATGCTAATCCAATAGGTTAGTACACAGCAACCTTAAAAGAACCGATTTTACACATCCCTTGACGTATCATTTTACAAATCAATCCTTCCATTTTTTCTATCATTTATGTTCTCGACTATGACTTCATTTACAAAGGAAGAAATTTGTTTAATACCATGCTGGAATGTACATAAAGATAGTAAGAGAAAATCAGAGAACAAAGGAAAATGTTGAGTTTTCACTTGGCCAATATTATTTTTTGTATAAATATACAGGGAAAATATATTTTCATAAATTTGTAATACATGTATATTTCAATATATTTGTAATTTTTTTATATAAAACAGTTCCGTATCTGACTGACTGACATATAACGCACAGACAAAACCACTGGACATAAAGGCTGAAATTTTGCATGGCGATTCTTCATATAGCATAGGGGTGCAATAAGAGAGATTTTCGAAAAATTCTAATGACATATTTTTAAATTATATTTTTAAGCTGTTTTTGTAACATTCTTTAAAGTTTCCGTTTAAAATAACAATACGAGGTTTATAAAATTTATTTCACGAGAAAGATCATAAAAATTCCTTTAAAATTAAATCTTTTTCGAATCTTTACCTCCATTTTCTGATTTTTGGTGAATTTTTAAAAAGTATGTTTCAGAATTTAATATATTAAATTCTGTTCACGTGGTTTCTTTTCTTTTAATGTTGCGTCACGTGCATAGCAACGAAATAGACAAACATTATTTTTTTCCTTGCTAATACGGCAGACGATTGGACATTATCCAAAAAAAACCATTAATATACAGTAAAAGAAATGTTCCTCAAGCTGTACTATATTAGCTGTACTATATTTTTTTGTATGTTCAGTTAAATTTAATTTGAATATTTTCTTGTACATTATTTTGTCTATAAAAATATCCGTTAAGATTTTTTTATAAATAAATTTTTTCATTTTATTTACATCAATTGATCGTTGTATTTAATATATATATATATATATATATATATATATATATATATATATATATATATATGTATATATATATATGGCATTAATTGCATACATTCACCTTTGTATTTAATTTGAATGTACGCCGTAGCGAAGTACGGGATTTCAGCTAGTACATGTATATTTCAATATACGAAACTCTTTCTCAGATGTATGATTTGAAACGTTATTCATGTAATTTTGTGAATTTTGCCTGCGTACTAACCCTACTCGATTCGGTCCCTTCAATGTCAACCTATGGAGAATACTTTATAGAGAATCTATGCTCACTTCTACCCAGACTTGGGTGTATATAATTTGAAGTGGCACTCTATTTGAATTTGAAGCAAACACAGTTTATACATGAAACAATGTTTATTGAATTCGTTGCACATATAATTGGATTTACAGCAATAAGCATGCGTACTACTTGTACGGAATGTATAAACACAGCTTTCAAGAACAATATATTTTTATACTCACGAATAGTAAGTCAAACCAGCAGTACTGCCATGTAAACTTCTGGCCCGCTAAGCACTAGCGCAGGATAACACCTTTTCAACCTTAACAACCTTCCCTTTTTCATTAATGACGCTGCGTGGTATTTATACTAAGCGCGTATGCCGAAATTAGCATATCTAAAGCAGCTTCTTTAATTCACTCAAAAGTTCGATTCTTGTGAATCGAATCTTGTGTATACCTTACACTGGCATCCCTCGAAAAAAAAATTATGCAACTGAGGTCTGAACGGCTTCAGTTAACTCATTGAAAACGCGTGCTGGTCTGACTTTTTACATAATGGGTGGCAAAGCAAAAAAACCTTCCACACGTTGTGTGGGGGAAAAACGCCACTAACATTTTACAAAACTAACCCCGAAGGGTCCAGTTCACACCATCAAACAGTGGATTTGCAGAGTTGCGGATACTGGGCTGGCCAACTGCGCCCTAAAATATCTATTTTAATTAAAAGTGACAACACAATTGCACAGCATGACATTTCTTGACTGTATCTGCTCTCCCCCAATTTATAATGTACATGTGTTATTTTTTGTGGAGTTAGTACATTAGTGGTTAATTGGTATATTGTGCAGTATGTATTTTTTTCTAGTCACTACATGTCCCCTTCAAAAATTTATAAAACAACAGTATGCCGTTTTTTTTTTTCAGTGGCTCACTCCTTCCCCTCAAAATGTTTACACAGTATATACAATGGGGAACTTCAAACCAATTTGGTTCGGTTTTATTAAAGGGTGGGAGTTAGAATAAGAAAGTTGATACAAGACTTGTTCCTCATGAATGCAGCAACTTCCTTGCACCAGTCTGTCCAATCCGTGGAACCTCTCTTGATGGTCGCAGTCCTAGTAAAGGGGTTCGTTGACCGTGTGGGCATCCTTCGTGCAGCGGGTCGTAGGTCCTGAGACGCTGGTCCGGCTTGACGATGGACAGGAGGTCTCTTGGGAGAAGGGCAACCTTGCTGGGCGGCAGAAATCTTCCGTTTCCTGTACTTATGCAAAGGAACTTTAAAATTGTCATTCTTCCTTTTGATAACCTTGTGTACCTTATCAGCGACGCATTCATCCTTTGATGGAGTTTTTGTAGTGCACACTTTACCTTGCTTCGTACTTTTGCTTGTATCGGTATTAGATTTTAATGCAGATTCTATTTTTTCAACAACCTGACTCTGCTTTTCGTATTTGTGCTTATACGACTTCTTGTTTACCGCCTTAATTACTTCAGTATTTGCAGTTTTAATGCTGGAACCTGAAGGCGCTTTTTCACGTTTTTTATCCCCCTTAACTTTAGATTTATCCTCTTTTGACGAAAAAGTCTCTTTGAAACTTGCGATATCAGAATCGTTATCATTTAAATTCTTTAACACTGCTTCAGTTTTAGGAAGATTAAGCTTTTCGTACTGGTGCGTTTTAATGCAACCTGCGTCTATAACTTCCGAAGCATCAGCTAAACTACTTACAGTATAAATCTGTGTCAACTTTTCATCCTGACTCTCAGTATGGTTTTCATGTACTTTATTTAAAACCATATTATCAACCTGGCCTACAGCATCCTCATTCGGATGGAAACTTGAAATAATATCATCATTACCTAGCGAGTTCCTACTATCGTTTAAAGAATTTTTATTGTCATCAACTAATAAGTATTCAGTAACTTCCGTAACGCATACTTCGTCATCTACTAAATTTCCTTCATTAACAGATGTGTGAATATCCTCTAAAATATCAGGTATAGCATCAATAATATCAGGTATAGCATTAATAATATCAGGTATAGCATTAATAGAAGTGTCAGATGATTTATTTTCTAAACCACTAGCATTAGTATCGGCCCTATTTTCAGAAATTTGTACTGGAATTACAGCATTATTCCAGCTAGACTCACTTTCTTTATAAGCCACAAAAATACCCTGACTTTCACTATTCTCAAAATAATGATTACTGCTCGGACAAAATAATACATTTGACCAAACAGTTTCAACAGGTTGAACCATATCATGTGAATCAACTTGCCAGTGCAAGTAAGGTGCTTGCATATTATTTTCTTTAAGTGCACTAATTTCATTATAACGCCGTGCGCTTCTATTATTTTGCCTGCGGTACTGCTTACGCTGCTGGTTTGAAACTCGCGAAAAATTTTGGCGCGGCTGTATAAAACTTCTCGTACCTGAATGACGGTACGGGGTAGCGAAGAAATGCCTATTGTCATGTTTAGCTAAAGCTTGAAGGAGGGTAACCTTGCTTGTAATTGTTTGATTATCAAAAAAATTATGAACACTTGGCTTCAAACGTTGGATAACTATTTTTAAGATTATCGCTTCCGTCACCCCTTCTAAATATTCCTCACACTTGGAAATCTTTTCCGTAGCAAAATCTAACGCAGACTGACCTTCACGTTGCCTTAGCGAATAAATTTCCGCTTCAATTTCACTTTGATTAAAGGTCTTTGGAAAAACACTAAGAAACTGTTGCTTGAATGACAAATAGTCAAAAATCAGATTACTGCTTTGCATACACGTGTACCACTGATATGCACTACCTCTTAAAGCGGCTAGAGCAATTTTAAGTTTATCCCCCTCTGGGGTGCATTGTTGCTGAAAGTAATGCTCAATTTTCTTTAGAAATTGGCTTGAGGGGCCGCCATTGAAGGTGGCTTCGAATGGCGCAAAATGCTGAACCATAATTACCGGAGGAAAATTTCCAGCAGGGTTTTGTTCTACAACACTCATTTTTTAAATAGTATATAAGTACTTGCAACAATTTTATCAATATAAGTTCACAGTACACAGTTTTTAATTTCAATTATGTTGTTCGTTACAAATGTAACGCTAACTACCAGGGTATATATATTTTCGGGCGCCAGTATAGAGAATCTATGCTCACTTCTACCCAGACTTGGGTGTATATAATTTGAAGTGGCACTCTATTTGAATTTGAAGCAAACACAGTTTATACATGAAACAATGTTTATTGAATTCGTTGCACATATAATTGGCTTTTACAGCAATAAGCATGCGTACTACTTGTACGGAATGTATAAACACAGCTTTCAAGAACAATATATTTTTATACTCACGAACAGTAAGTCAAACCAGCAGTACTGCCATGTAAACTTCTGGCCCGCTAAGCACTAGCGCAGGATAACACCTTTTCAACCTTAACAACCTTCCCTTTTCATTAATGACGCTGCGTGGTATTTATACTAAGCGCGTATGCCGAAATTAGCATATCTAAAGCAGCTTCTTTAATTCACCCAAAAGTTCGATTCTTGTGAATCGAATCTTGTGTATACCTTACAACTTGCTTACGATTGACAGCTGCATAAATGCTGACAATAAAATTAAAAATAGCATTTTAAGGTAGCGTGGACTTTTCTGAACCTTGCAACATGATTAATTTTATAAGTTTCTTCCATCAAAGTAATTTATGGGCGTTTAAAACTCACTATACCAGATTTGAAAATATTATTTGCATTTAAAAAATCAAAAAATAACCCAAGGTGGGAAATTTCTTTCTATATTACGGAGTACAATTTAAAAAGAAAAATCTTTTAATCCAAGTTTGCAATCCTTGGACAAGTTTTTCCATAGGTTAACATTGAGGTGAGAGAATCTAATAAGGTTAGTACACAGTAGCCTAAAGTCATAACTATGAAAATTTTCTGTTTCGTAGAACATGCATTTGTGGTTTTAGAATTTTTAGTAGATCATAATTCAAAATTTTCTGTGTCGGAAAGGCAAAGGAGAGTCAAGAATTCTACTCTAATCTAGATTCCATGCAATTATAATTACTCCTTCCTTCAATTTCAAAGGTTACTAAACAATTATGTAACTATTTAAATAAAAATGTTGTATCTGAGATTGATTTCAGTCTTCATATTTTGACGCTATGTGCCAAAAGTCAAGTCAGTAAACAAATTTGAAACATATATTTCTTAACAGAAAGAATCCTAAAAACACTACGCGTTGCAGATTTCTCCAGATATGAAAAATTTAAATATTTTATATCTGAAGAAAAAATATTAAATACATAAATAACATGAATATTAAATATTAAATATTTAAATAACATAAATATTATATATTAAATATTTAAATAACATAAATATTAAATATTAAATATTTAAATAATTTTAAAAGAGGACAAACCATTTGAGATTTACTATAGAATTTTAGAGCATGCAGACATCTGTACACACAAAAAAAAATGTTTGGCAAATTCACAATAAAATGTTACAAAATATATATATATACTTACTTTCAACACAAAAAGATTACACTTTAAAGTCAATTGAACATAAATGCTACTGAATTTATAGTAAAATAAATCGCCTTCAAACAAAGATGGTGTAAAAAAATATTATCTTTTATATAAAATAAAAATCATGAATTAAAGTGTATCACATAAAGCTAAACCAAATTTCTAATAAAGTACATAATGAATTTTACAGGATATTAAGGTAATAATCCTATTATAATCAATTTAAATTCTACTTATAAACAAATATTTTATCACATAATACATATTAAGAGAAAAAAGTCTCTCACCTAATTTTCTTAACGAACCTGTAAAATCAAAATTGCTGTGTAAATATGAAAATATGAACAGCATTAAATATTATCGAGTCCTAAAATCACTCAGTGCTATTTAATATTCCATTTATCTTAACAGCAATGCAGTATTCTTACAATAAAAAGGTTGATATTATGATTAAAAAATCAGACAATATTCAAATACTATTAAGAGGATTTGTAAGCATACTGAGGTATAATTTATTCAGCTTTTAGCATCCAGTCACTAGGAAATTTGAAACAAAGTAAAAGAACCTACAAAAATATTTTAACAACAAGATTATAGAATACTAAGTGCATGATTATATATATATATATATATACACTCATGGACAACAAAATTAGCGCACCAAGAAATAATTGCGGGATCGTAACGAAACTTGCAATGAAGGTACATGTCGGGGAGATAGGCAAATGATTAGAAATGCAGCGTGATTGCGCATTACGTATAGCCGGTAGAGGGCGTTGAACATCGTACTCTGTGGAGTATAAAACAGGTAACCAAACCTTGTTTGAGTGTGCTGAATCATTTACAAAGGAAGAGCTGAGATAGACATGCCATTACGCCGTGTTCGAAGACAATATAAGCAGTTGTCGCGGTTTGAGAGGGGGAGAATCGTCGGGATTATGGAAGCTGGGTGGTCAGCTAGGCGAGTAGCTCGTCAATTAGGCCGCTCTGATTGTGTTGTGAGGAGGTGTTGGGACCAGTGGACCCGAGAGATGTCATGTACACGAAGACCAGGCTCAGGACGCCCTCGACAGAACAGTCGTCGAGAAGACCGCCACATCGTAAGAAATGCACGCGTACAGCCAACTGCTTCATCGGCCGCCATCCAGGCACAGGTCGCACCTTCACTAGGAGCCTCTGTGTCTTCTCGAACCATACGAAGGCGCCTGCCTGAAGGACAGGTGGTATCGCGGCGCCCATTACGTGTGCTGCCCTTGACGCCCACCCATCGACGCCTCCGTTTGGAGTTTTGCTGCGCACGAGGAAACTGGACTTCAGCGGAATGGAACCAGGTCGTCTTTAGCGACGAATTCAGAATCAATCTCGGCAGTGATGACAATCGTGTTCGTGTGTGGAGAGCCCGTGGTGAACGCTTCAATCCTGCATTTGCTGTACAGCGACACATCGCTCCCACAGCTGGTGTGATGGTATGGGGTGCCATTGCCTACAATACACGGTCACACCTAGTATTGTTCCGTGGCACCATGACAGCCCAGCGGTATGTTCGTGAAATCCTGCAACCACATGTGTTGCCACTCATGCAACGGCTCCCAGGAGCCATTTTTCAACAAGACAATGCTCGGCCCCATACGGCAAGGGTGTCACAAGACTGTCTCCGCAGTGTTACTACCCTTCCTTGGCCTGTCCGATCCCCAGATTTGTCTCCAATCGAGCATATCTGGGATCATTTGGGACGACGAGTTGGGCATCCCACGAGTTTGAACGAACTAGAGGCAAGGTTACAGCAAATAGGGAACGAAATGTCTCAAGACATCATACAGAACTTGTATGACTCAATGCCCGATCGTATCTCATCGTGCATTCGCGCTAGAGGGGGTCCAACGGAGTATTAACTCCTCCGTTCTTTTGCCTTTTTCTCTGAAATAAATTATCTTTTTTCTTTGATTTTCTTATCATTTACTTATATCAAAGTAGTCATTACGTATGTAAAATTTCGTTTCATTTTGACGACTCCTTCTTGGTGCGCTAATTCTTTTGTCCATGAGTGTATATATATATATATATATATATATATATATATATATATATATATATATAAATACAGACCTTTAATTTTATTAAAGTATACATAAATTGCAATTTTCTTCAAAGGAGTCAGAAAAAATGAGTACTTGGATGACTTGAGAAGGCTCACAGACATGTAACATTACTATTACTGTGACGTTATTAGCCCAATAAAACTTCATCATAAAAATTGGAAATGTCTATCACCCATGCATTTGACTTTGAGGTCTGTGGATACCAAATTGCTCAGCGTCCATACTAATTGAAAAATGATTTTAAGGAAATATTCATACACTAAATAATAGTGTTATTTTCATAAATTTGGAAATATACTCATGTATTGCAATTAAAAAAAGAACTCGATTAAAATACAAAGAAAATATAAAAAAATAACTAGAGGGCTCATAGTACATTTAGTATTTTCCCTTTCAAATACCCAATGAAATATAGCAAATATCTTTCTAATAAATATTCGCTTTACAAGTCTGTGGATGGCAAATTACACAGCAACGGTAACAATAAAGGCAGCCTTCAGGAAATATACATACTCTAAAATGAATCAGTGCTATTTGAATACATTTGAACTAATAATCATACACTGTTATTTCCTTCCAATGCGCGTTACCACAGCAAGCTTAAAGCTGCTGTATACTAAACTTATTGGATTCGCTCAACTCCATGTTAACCTATGGAGAAAATTTGTCCAAGGGATGCTGACTTGAATTTAAAGATTTTTATAAATTGTATTCCGTAATAAGGAAAGAATTACTACACGTTGGGGCATTTTTTTTAAGATTACAATTAGTGTTTTAAAATTTAAATTATTCGGTCGGGGGTATCTGGTGTAGTGTGTTTTAAACGGACATTAATTCCTTTGGTGGACGGAATTTATGAAATGAATCCTGCTGAAAGGTGCAGAAAGTTTCAGGCTATCTGAAAATACCATTTGTATTTGATTTTCATCATTTATGTTGTTGTAAATAGTAGGAAATTTTCTTCATATGTAGACATTGAGGTGCGCGAATCCAATAGGGTGAATACCTAACAGCCTTTAAAAAACCGACAATATTAGAATAACTGGAAGATGAAAAAGTGTATTAATTTACAATATTTCGAGTTTCGTTTAATATTTATTAATTTTTGGCACCAATAATATATAATGAATTCAATTTTCATATAAATATTTATGTTACAAATTTGTGGAATGCAAATTTCACAGCAACGGTGACAATAAAAACAGCTTTCAGGAAATAAGGGATATAAAATGATTCAATGATATTTTCATAAAACTGGATTTATACTCAAGCATTTCAGTTTTCTTACAATAAAAACAACAACGTAACTTAAAAAAAGACAATGTATAGGAGTAACTAAAAGATTCAAGAGAATACAAATTTATAATATTTACTTTCCATTCTCTGCCATATTCCCAATTAATAAAAAGACATACTTCTCAAACAAATATATATATATATATATATATATATATATAACATTAAAAACCCCATACCATTTAAAATTCTAAAATTTATTCTTAATTCCCCGCGGCGTTCGAACTAATTTCGCTTTTGATTCTAATAACCTCGAGTTCTAATAACCTCGAGAGAAAATATTAAATGGTGGCCTATTACTCGAAAACTAAACTTGCGTAGCCTGGGCAGAAAATTAAATGGTTTAGCGCATTAGTCACGTCTTTACCTAACTTTTAACCAATTAAACCCTACTACGATCACATGACGAGATAAGTTTATTTAAGGTTTGGTATCACGTATATATAGTTTTTTTCATTTGTATGTTGTCCCGAGATGTTGTATTTCTGTGTATCTTAAAATTAGAGATGTAGTTAGGTAAACATTGTTATGTTTTGTGCGTCCGAGTGGAAGATGTTGCGGGAATAAATTTAGACATTTGTGATGCACGGCCGGGTGATAATTCATCCATTTTACCCTCAATTAGATGAAGCAAGAATAATCATAATCAAAACTATGCCACTCAGCCCTTCATTCTTCGGCCCGCGTCCGTGTTATTACATAAAAGTCGGCTGGAATAACTCCCCTCGGACACAGACAGTGAATTGAGCCGCCGTCAGTCGATTCCAACAGAACCAAAAATGCCCCGATCTAAAAATGTGAGATAGAGGACTAACCTTGAGGTGACTGCCTACGTTGAAAATGCCATTTTTGACTATTTTGATCAATTTAATTTTTTGCAAGAATCTTGTAATTCAATCTTTTCTCTTTTCAAAAAAGTTTTAATTTTCATTCTACGTCAATTAGAAGCAGAGTTATAGCTATTTTAAAAAACATCGTCTAATACAAAATTTAAGTGACAAACAACTTTAAATGCGACCATTTTTTGACCATTTTGGTCAATTTTATTTTTTGCAAGAATCTTGTAATTCAATCTTTTCTCTTTTCAAAACTGCTTAGATTTTCATTCTACATCAATTAGAAGCAGAGTTATAGCTATTTTAAAAAGCATCGTCTAATACAAAATTGAAGTGACAAACAACTTTAAAGGCGTTTTTCTCAGAATTGTGTTTTTTAGCAAAAATCTCTACCGTTATCATGATATTTCAGATAATAATGCATATAATTTGATAAAATTTTCAGGAAATGTTTTAGATGCTATTGTTAATGAAATGACGTACAATAATTGATGTATAATAAATAGTTTTTTGTTTGGGGCTGTTTTTATAAGGAAAGGAATGACGAATTGGGGAAAATTTGCATATTGGAACATAAAATTGTCTGTATTATTTTTTCATTTCAAAATTTCTCTTAGATTGTAGGTCATTTTGAAGATAACTGTTATATGTATCATGTGTGAGAAGGAAATTAATATAGTAGCATTAGAATTTTGTTCAGAGTGATAAGCGTTTTAGCTAAATTTCATTAAAAATTACTTCAAATTGACCAATTTATAAAAAAGTATGGTGTTTACAGGAAAGTTTTTTTTAAATTTTTTATTTTTAAATGCTGTTTTACCATATGAGACCAAAAAATCCTTAAAAAAACAATTTTTTAAAAAAATTGGCTCCGAACGTAGGCGGTCACCTTGAACTTGAATGGATAACTTTACTCAAAAAACTGTTGTGCTGTGTGTTGCACGGAAAAGATCCCTTGCATTTACATCATTTACAAACGCCAGTGATTTTTTCAAAATCGGACTTAATGCGAGCTGGCCGACGAAAACGCGCTGATGTTTGCGGTTTCGAAATACTGCAGTTTTGTGTTCGGAGGATCCCACGGAGTCTATTCCGATGAACTTCAATTGAAAGCATCAGGGGGAATTAGCTCCATTTCAGTGCCATGTGTGAACATCCGAAGTTTCGTGGCAGAGATTTATTGAAAAAGTGTTGTTTTTATGAGTGAAATCTGCGGTGTCATCTTGGATAACCTATAGTGTTTTTCGCATTCTGATGGATGTCAGTGTTCGGTGCATCATCTGTTGTGTTGGGATAACTTCGAGTCACCAAATATAAAATTCCGACAACCTAATGTGCAAATTATTTCGCATCTACACGTGAGTTTTGTGAAAGTATTCCAGATTGTGCCAAAGGATATCGTTTGCCACCATTGTGATGAATTACTGTCATCTTACCTCTTGGGACTAAACAAGCCAAAAACTTCATCAAAATAATTTCCGAATTTAACTACAGTGTTGCAAAAGAAATGCTTATAATTAAAGAATATAAAATAACACAGATCGGAGTGGTAATACATTGGTGAAATTGGTGAGTCCCCGTCAACAGGTGAGAGAGTGGTTATAAAATAAATTTTGCAATTGAAATGTTTTTTAATTTTACTATATATTGATAAAAAGTTATTATAAATGTGTTCAAATTATTGATTTAATTAAGTAACTATGATAAAAAAATTAAATCAATAAAAAGTAAAACGAAAGTACAGAATATCAATGGTTTAAAATATGTATTATGGTTTTGACTTTATAAAGTATTTCATTTGATTTAATTTTGATAGAATTTTAAGTATATATTCCTTCATATTATAAGAAATTTGAATTTAAAATAAATTTTTAAGACTTATATTTGATTAATTTATTATAAGTGTGTGTTTTAGTGTAATTTTATAATATTTCCATGTTCTTTTTCTAATAATGAATATTTTAGTGTTTTAAGATAATATAAAATGTATGGTGTACTCTCGTCCGTTATAAATCTCGTTTTGATGTCAAAATTTTTATTTCAAGTGAAGAATTAAAATTTAAGTTTTGTGTATTTAAATTTCAGTGCTAGCCACATGAATATTTTCTATATATAGAAATTACAATTGTTTTAAAAATTTAAGTAATTTTGTTTATTGCTGAAATATTACTTTTGATTTTGAATCCTCGTAAGTATTTTTACCAATTTAAGTAAAAGAGTTTTCCGGAGGTTAAAGTTGGTATTAAGGTCGTAATTGCAGTTTTCATATAAACGGAACGTCCTTATAACATGACTTAAGGTGCCAAAAAACCCCAATTGGAGAATTAGAAACCATTGTATGTTATATTTGGTTCATCCGCCCCAGAAAATTCTCGAGATAGAGATATGTTTGTGACGATATTAAAATAGAATGATGAGTATGCGAAATATATAGCGGGGATTCATACCAAAATGTTATATAAGAAAAGAAAAATTAATTTTGGTCTATTGATTTCATGGTTAACTTAAGAAACTAAGAGTTTGGGTGACACACATACAACAAGGTACCTTCAACACAAAAAATTGGATATCCACGTAGAATTAAAATAAATGTACACAAATGACTAGGAAATAAATAAGTTGAAAATAAATTGAAGAGTATTCAGAATAAGTACAAATAAAGTTAGAATAAATATGAATAGAATAACTAATGAATATTGAATAGAGATTTTTTTTTGAACAAGTAAATATTGTAGGAATAAAAAATGAATATAATGAATATTGAAATGAGAGTAATAAGAAATATAAAGATATGAAAACTACTAGATATAATGAATAAGAATTGATACACGGAGAACTCGTACAAGATTGAGTTATTTGATTAACAAAATATATGTTCTATAATTTTTATATACAATTTATATATTAGAAATGTGATTTTTATTAAAACTTGTTGTTTTTATTATTCAGTGTCATACAAAATATTGTTTTGTTAAAAGTTCAAATTCAAATACTTAATTATTTTGTTTGGTTTACTATCCTTACTGCTCAATTTTATTATCTGTATGAGTCGAATCGAGGTTAAATTGAAAATTCAGTGTATATTTGAAGAGAATTGTTGGTAATTTTGTAAATTTTAAGGAAGGTTTCATCTGTTATCTACTGAGATTTTGTTGTGTGGGGAGGCGCCGCCCTGTTCAACATTGTTTTCAGTTGATGATAAATACATTTTTAAATTTAATTTTTTTTAAAGTAACAATATAAGAATAAATTTACATAATTTATAATTTTCTATAATTGATCCTTAATTACTATAATTTTTTTTTGCTTTTATTGTGTTCGTAAATTAGTAAATCATTAGTGTATTTTTGTGTATTCAATATTGAAATGTGCAATGTCTTGTCATGTGATCATCATACTAAATTAACTTAACACATATGTTCCTTTTCAAACTTTTTCCAAATTTATGGTCAACGCCCATTTTCCTCACTTGGCTGGGTGAGTCTGTCCTCCAATGCAGGCATTGTTGGTCAGCCTCTTCTCGGACGGAAGGGGATATTCTATAACATTAAAAAACCCCATACCATTTTAAATTCTAAAATTTATTCTAAATTTCCTGCGGCGATCGACCTAATTTCGCTTTTGATTCTAAGTTCTAATAACCTCGAGAGAAAATATTAAATGGCGGCCTATTACTCGAAACCTAAACTTGCGTAGCGTGGGCTGAAAATTAAAAGCTTTAGCGCATTAGTCACGCCTTTTCCTAACTTTTAACCAATTAAACCCTACTACGATCACATGACGAGATAAGTTTATTTAAGGTTTGGTATCACGTACATGTAGTTTTTTTTCATTTGTAAGTTGCTCCGAGATGTTGTATTTCTGTGTATCTTAAAATAAAAGAGGTAGTTAGATAAATATTGTGATGTTTTGTGTGTCCGAGTGAAAGATGTTGCGGGAATAAATTTAGACATTCGTGATGCATGGCCGGGTGATAAGTCATCCATTTTCCCTCAATTAGACGAAGCAAGAAGAATCATAATCAAAACTATGCCACTCAGCCCTTCATTCTTCGGCCCGCGTCCGTGTTATTACATATATATATATATATATATATATATATATATATATATATATATATATATATATATATATATATATATATATATATATATATATATATATATATATATATATATTTATATTATGAGTCTGTGAGACAAACTGTTATACCATTGCAAAAGAAAAAACGATACCGAAATAAACGTGATTAAAAATGATTCAGTGGGACTTGCATATACATTGCTGGCCACTGTAAATGCAACACCCTGAAGGAAACATGCAAATAACATGAAATTTACAACATGCATTAGCAGAGGTGAGATATGCAAATGATTAGAATATCACCGCAGACTCACATCACGCGCGCCTGTGGCGCCACTTCAAAGCGCTATTTAAGGCTTGGAGATTTCGACGATTTCAAGTTCGGCAATTGTATTTTTCTTGTGGTTTTTTCAAAAAAAGATCAATTATGCCTCGTCGAAAACAGCGATCATCTTTTGATCAAGTTACCGAGTTCGACAGAGGAAGGATAGTGGCCTACCGAGATTGTGGATTATTTTTCAGGGAAATTGGTAGTCGTGTTAGACAAAACCAAACAACTGTAATGCGGATATGTGATCGTTGGATGCAGGAGGGTACGACGGACCGGCGTGTTCGATCGCATCCACCACAGCGCACCACTTCACGTGATGACAGGCAAATTGTGCGCATGGCAGTGACGGATCGCTCAGTCACATCACGAACCATAGCACAGCACATGCAGTCTGTAACGCATTATCCAGTGTCTGCGCGTACCATTCGACGCCGTTTACAGCAGTGTGGTCTGTCCGTAAGACGTCCATTGCTTTGTCTACCCTTGACGGAAAACCACAGACGTCTCCGCCGCCAATCGTGCGATGACAGAAGGATGTGGACGGCAGAATGGAATGAAATTGCCTTTACTGACGAGTCACGCTTCTGTCTGCAACACCACGATGGTCGCATTCGAGTCTGGAGTCACCGTGAAGAGAGGATGCTGAACAGCTGCGTTATGCACCGCCACACTGGTCCTGCACCGGGTATTATGGTATGGGGCGGTATTAGATATCACTCTCGCACACCTCTAGTACGCATTGCCGGTACTTTAAACAGCCAGCGCTACATCTCCGAGGTGTTGGAGCCAGTTGTCCTTCCTTACCTTCAGGGCTTGCCCACAGCCAAATTTCAACAGGATAATGAAGACCACACGCGGCACGCATTGTCCAACGGTTCTTCGTCAATCGCCAGATTGAATTGCTTCCCTGGCCGCCTCGCTCTCCGGATCTTTCGCCGATAGAAAACATGTGGTCCATGGTTGCTCTACGATTGACCCATATTCCATCCCCAGCTGTAACAGCAGATCAACTTTGGCAACGTGTGGAAGCTGCTTGGTCTGCTGTACCCCAAGAAATCATCCAAAGTCTCTTTGAATCAATGCCAAGGCGTGTGGCAGCGGTGATCTCCAACAATGGCGGCTACTCTGGATACTGATTTTGGCAGGATCCACACTTCACAGAAGTCTATAAATTTAATCATTTGATACTTGGTCAACATGTTATCTACAAAATAAATTTTGTTGTGATATCTCTTGTCTTTCTTGGTGTTGCAATTTGGGTGGCCAGCAGTGTATTTGCAATAATACCCATGCATTGCCATATTCTTCCAATAAAAGTATCTACAACTTGCTAAAAAACCGATACAATTTGAATATTTAAGTCTTTAAAATGTACAGATTTGTTATAGTTCCATTATCACTGTATGATTATCTCGTGCATAAATAATAAAACATAAAAAAGATATCTTATTTATAAATATTTGCCATATATGTTTATGTAAGAGCAATGGCTTAGCAACCATTACAATGGTGCAACTTTTGGAGAGTAAACATGCTCTAAAATGATACCGTGGAATTGTTATAAATTTGTAACAATACTTCGTTATTCCAGTTTTATTCCAATTAAAATAGCAAGACAAAATATATAACAATAACTAAAGAATTTGAAAGCGGACTTACTCGCATTTATAATATTCTTTCATAATACTATAAATATCACTAAACCTGGCGAATTCACAATAAAAATGGGTTTGAAATCTCGTCCATAAATATCTAACTTACAGGTATATGTGTAAGACAAATTGCTAAGCAACCAATATAATATAAACTGATATCATGAAATTATTATGCTTTAATAGTTTTTTAGTATATTTTGAATGGATTTAAAGCGTTTCAATTTTCTTTCCATAAAAATAAATATATGCTTATACAAAATAAAAGATTAATTACATGATATGAGAGAATAGAAATGAAATATATCTAGTATCATTTCATGATTCTTTGGCATATTTCCCAATGAAAATTAGATATGTGTCTCATAGATAGATATTCAACTTAAAACACTCAGTTCGAAAAATTGCGATGTAAATTTATGATATAAATAGTTTAAAGCAATAAACAATAGATAAAATAATTCAGTGCTACTTTGATAAAATTGGAATAATATTCATGTATTTTTCCACCTATACAAATAACTACTACATGCTTAAAACTCTCGACGGTGTATTAACTAGAAAATTAAAAAAAAACACCAATTTATAATAACCTCTGTCTCCTTCCACAATAAAACTCTTAATAAAATATTGTGTTCACAATGAAGTCTAATGTAATTCACAATAAAATGTAGTATTCACAATGAAGTATACTGTAATTCACGATAAAATGTAGTATTCACAATGAAGTATGTATAACGTAGTTCACAATAAAATGTAGTATCCCCAATGAATGCTATACTAGTAAATGAGTAACTAGAGGACTTGAAAGCCTACTGATTTGTAATATTTTTAATGTAACCTTAATTATTTTATATAACTTTATATAACTGAATCTTTACAACGGTGAACAATGAACATGGGGATATTCCATACGAAAGGAAATTGTGAAACCGTATTTTATACACAATCCTAAAATATATAATTTTTTAAATTATCAAATTAAGAGCCAAAGAAGTTTTAAAGTTAGTATACAGTACGATCTTTCTATTTCTTCGACACTAAACTCAAAACTTTAATAACTTAAGCACTGATAACTTTAGTAACAAACGAGTTATGCAGTATTAATGCCTATCACAAAAGAACAACGGTAAAATATCCGAAACATTGACTTTTAACTCTTCATTAATCTATAATTCTGCATATATATTTAGTTTCAAGCTATACAGATTAACCCGAGAGCACTCGCACCCAATTTCGAACACGAGAACTCGCGCCGGGTATCTCATACCCTAGTTCATTTCTGCTATTTAAATATCAATTAATATTGTTTATATGCAAACCTTACGTAACTGAAGAACATAAGATAATAAATTAAAGATTTTTAGTGAATTTTAATAATACTTACATTTTTATAGACAATTTTTACAAACTACATACTGATGTTCAACACAGACATGTTTCCCATTTTTGGCACATAAACTTTGTTTTTCAGTCCTTATTACTTGGGCAAATTTAACATCGTTTATATTTTGTCTTGGGTTTTTTTGCAGGCGGTTCATTTTTAGCGATTTCCAGTTCAATTGAAGGGCTTGAAGAAGTTGTTTTTGTTTGAGGCACCATCATATTTAACATGTTGCTATCGAAGAGAACATTCCATGCATCTACGGGAGAAGCGACAACTCTTGAATAATTTGTATTACCTGGAAGCTTGATAATTACGTTCCTTGAAGGCTTTCTTACATTTTGCTGGTATTTTTTCTTCAGCCATTTTGTAATTTTATCTTTACCAATATAAAAATAGGCTGTTGACATTGAACCTTTATCTTCAGTTTCTGTCTCAATTTCAGTAGAAGAATCGTGATTGCTACAGTATTCTCCATCCTCAGAGGCATCATTATCTTCGGATAAAACTTCATTATTACTAGAAACAGTCTCTAGAAGGTGTCGCAATTGTTTATTTCCTCGTCGTAATTCAAAAATCGAGCCATGATGCACTAAACTGACAGACAAAAAGGAAATATCTGACTGACGTCAGGACTCGCACGCGTATGACATACCCGTCGAAATATTTTTCTCAAAATCTATTTTTTGAGCAGACTTAGTTTTTACCCCGCTGAAAGAATGTGACCTTGAATACAGCTACACGAAATTTCGGCCTAATCCGATAAGAAGAAGATAACAAAAACATTGAATGAAAATGGACTGGGTATGTCATACCCGGTGCGAGGTTACGCGGGTTAAAATAATCAACGGCACAGAAGTTGAACTAAATTTCCTGAAAAAATGGTCAAGTTATCCGAGTCCTTGTGATACCTAAATTAATTTGTATTGAAAACATTCTTAAAAAACAAAACGGACATGTTAAATTGCCTTTCAGAAAATATTCTCATAATCTTACATAAATTTATTCATAAAATTATAAAGTAAACAATCTATTAAGCATTAGGTGAATTATAAATTTTACTTTAAAACAATTCTAGATTTCTTTGAACCTATAGCTTGTGGAATTCTCATATTTTAATGCAGACAGGGTCATGGGAAACAAGAAAGCCTTGTCAATTGAGTTGTGAATTTAAGTGTAACAAAGTTTTATTTACATTTATATCCTAAAATTGTATTAGAAGCGTTCCCCTCCCCCTTTACATAGGCTTTTTACACAGAATTTCTACCTGTGGGGTTTCAAGATTCTGGGGGTGGATTGTTTATTTTTTAAGCACATCTGCTGATGAAAAACGTGGAATTAACCTTTTTTCAGCACATTTTTAAGATGTGTCATAAACATGGATTATAGTGGTATTTTTCTTCCTCTAAGCGAGTAATATTTGTCCTTAATGACTTTATAATCTCGTTATTTTTCAACAAACAATAGAGACAAACACGTGTTATCTAACGCGTTGCTTACATGGATTTTAACCCGCTAGTTCGTGTAGAGAATGAACGTTTCTGAATGCGGATGGATAAAAGAGTTTTTGAAGTTGCCACTGTAAGTCTTTAAATTGACAGCAGTTGATCAATCATCAATTTTACCGATGGCTATTGCAGCAGTTAGAATTAATACAGCTTCTTCAATGGAATATTTTTATGCCCATAATTTTAATCATTTACATAATGTGTTTTCAATAATATCTTCTTATTTCATGTACCTACTAAGGTTTTCAGATCATCTACTTGGTAATATTGTTCATTGGTTAGGTTTTTCGTAGCTAGGTAGGTTCAATTCTTACCAACATAACCCTATTCATTTCTAATGAAAGAAAATTTATGAACTGATGGGGGAGTTACAGTGGAGCTCTACGAAGATGATTGAGTTTTTTTTCAGTCGCTGTATGTGACCCTTCCATGTTTATCCCAGCAAGGAAAATGTAAGATTTATGAACTACATCAATCGGCCGTTCAGTGGTCGGAGTAGCATTTCAGGTTCGCTCGAATATTGTAGGTTCTATGCCTGCACACGCTATAGTTAGTTTAACTAAAATTTTTACAACTTGAGTTTTTCTATCTATCATCTCTAAAATAATGGTTTCTTTAATATTCCTTGCTTAATCTTAAGTGCTTTCGAAATTATTTATGCTATCGACAACAAGACAAAACGAAGATATTAAAAATATATTCTTTCCCTGAAAATTTAAAATGCTCATTTTGCAAGCACTGGTTTTTACTATTTGCTTGAGCTCAAACTTCCACACTCAACACTAGAAAGACGGGAATTTTTAACGTAGTGTTCCAGTCTGATCATCTCCGGACTTTTCCTTCTTCGATTATATTAACTCTTTTTTATTTTTAATCGTAAACTGTTCGCAATGTAATTCTACTAACAGCTGCTGTGGTGAATTGTAGCGCGAGATTTCTATAAATAGATCACTTCCTGTATAGCGCGCATGCGCATTGATTTTCAACATTTCGATTCCCGCGTTAAGTAAATTTTTGTCACTTCGAAAGGGTGCTTCTTACTAAGAGCACATTCTATTTTCATTAAATGTTATTCTTAATATTAATTCTGTTGACTTTCGTTTCTTTTGTCGTTTGATTTAGAAACTTTTAACCACTGAACCTCATGTTGACTACTTCCATTTGGTGCATCGGCACTGGAAGTTTTGATTTGAAATAAATTCATTAGAATCAAACTCAGTTGGCGTTTTCGTTCCCTTGTGGTAGGTTTTGTTAGGTGAGAAATACTCGTACTTCGGTTGGGAAGAGCGACGCCATTGTGATTTCGTTTATGGATTAACACGGATTTGATGCCTTTCCAAGGTAAGAAGAATATTTTTATTAGATGCTCCAGCGCTCAATTATTTGAAACTATTAGAAGAGCTTGATTGAAGATTTGAAAAATTGTTGATTTAGTTGATATAACTGTAGAGATTTATTTAGTTTCTGAATATAGAATTCCAATTTTATAGAAGTGTTGAAAAATTGTTGATTTAGTTGATATAACTGTAGAGATTTATTTAGTTTTTGAGTATAGAATTCCAATTTTTATAGAAGTGTTGAAATGTTGAATAGGAATGTAAATATATAGTAGAATTTTGATTTATTGAATATTGTTGAAGTGTCACATAACTTGAGAGATGGATGAATTGTCGAAACAAAAAAAGATTAGAGGCGTTGTTCGCGCCGCAGTAACTAGATTTTTGAACAAACTCGAAAGCGAATTTGATCAGTTAAATACTGAAGAGCTATTAGAACAGAATTTAATTCAACTTTTGGATTTAATTAAACAAATAAAAGATTTAGACAAGGCAGTTCAGTCTCTTATAACAGAAGAGAAAGAATTTGATTCTGAGATTAATTCTGCTGTTGATTATAATAGTAAAATGACATTGTGGAATGCAAAGCTTTCCGCACAACTGAAAATTATTTGTCGTAATGTTGATCGAAATACATCGGGTCAAGATGATGGTAGAACCAGCGAAAGCAGTGCTAGTGGAGTTTCATCAATCTCTCAAAATCATTTGAAAACTGTTAAATTACCAAAATTGAATATTGATAAATATTATGGAGATCCTTGCAACTGGCTAGAGTTCTGGAATAAATTTCAGAACGCAATCAATAAAAACGAAACTTTATCACTTATTGATAAATTTAGTTATTTAAAATCTTTGTTAGGCGGTGTTGCCGCTAACGTAGTTAATGGATTCGCACTAACTGAAGAAAATTATAAAGAAGCCCTCTGCCTCTTAGAACAGAGATTCGGCAAATATTTCCTGGTAATAAATGCCCACATGAACAGATTATTAAATTTATACCCTGTTAAAGATACAAATAATATAACTGGATTACGTAAACTTTATGACACCTGTGAGGTGCAAATTAGAAGTTTAGAATCCCTCAACGTAACCTCTGGAATGTATGGCCATTTATTATACCCTATTTTAATAAAATTAATTCCAGAGGAGTTATCCTTAGCATTTAATAGAAAACGATTGGATCAAGAAATGAATCACTTTGATGTTTCAGAATTATTGAAATTTCTTAAAATCGAAATAGAATGTAGGGAATCTTCCATTTTGTTTCAAAATTCAAAAATTGAAAGAAAAAAACCAGTCAATCAGCATTCGGGTTCAAAATATCAACATAATTTTAGCTATAATAATTACAATGCTCGTGAGACGTCGCGAAATCAAAGTCGTCCTTTCATTTCATCTAATGTAGACAAAACAGTAGAATATTTAGCGCCAATTTCAGAAACGGCATGCCTCTACTGTAAAGCAACAAACCACAATTCTGAACATTGCAATAGCATAACTGTTGATGAAAAGAAGGAACTATTAAAGAAACAAGCGCGTTGCTTTCTGTGCTTACAGCAAAAACACAGAATAAAAGACTGTAGGAAAAAGGAAATGTGTGATATTTGTAATCATAAACATAATCGGTCTATTTGTTTTCAATTTGGCAAAACGATTGACGATAAAGTTGTTACCGCAGTTTCGCATTGCCAAGAAAATATTAAAAACAATTCGGTAGCAAAAAACCAGTCAGGAGTTTTATTGCAAACCTGTACTGCGATGATTAGATCTTCCTCAAACGAAGAAAAAGAACCTGTTAGGATTCTTTTAGATAACGGATCGATGAAAAGTTTTATTAATTGTACAATTTCTCAAAAATTAAGGCTTCCCGTAATAAGAACCGAAAAGCTTTCTGTTTATGCCTTTGGTGTTAAGGAAGCAACTCAAAAAATTTATGATGTTGTAAAAGTCCGTCTGGAAAATAGAGATGTGCCATCTTTGAACATTGAAATTGAAGCATTAGTTACAGACCAGATTTCGGCAGCTAACATACCAACCCCTGACCTAAACATATCTAAAAGCTATAAATATTTAAAAAATCTACAACTTGCAGATTCCTATAATTATAGAGACAATGAAATAGTTATTTTAGTTGGATCAGATTTCTATTTTAACATAGTAAGTGGCAGAATTAAACGATTAGATGATAAACTTGTAGCTTCAGAAACACTGTTTGGTTGGTGCCTTCTGGGAAGAGGGAGTGTAAATCATGAGTTGGTTAGTATGAAAGTTGCAGTTGAAGAGAAGACCATTTGTGATCAGTTGAAAGAGTTCTTTGAACTCGAAGGCATTGGAATCAGTGCAGAAGCTGATGCCAAAGATGAAATTGAAGAGGAGATAATGAGAAATTTTAATGAAGGAATTTCATTTCAGAATAGACGCTACAAGGTCAAGTTACCATGGAAACCTGAAATGAAGCAGATGTTAGATGATAATAAAGAAGTTGCCAACAGGAGATTCCAAACGCTTAAGAAATCATTCATTAATGATCCCTTATTTTTTACAGAATACCGAAAAGTTCTCGATGACTATAGGCAAGAAAATATCATAGAGCCTGTAGAGAGGGGAGCGAAAGAAGTGAACTGTTTCTATCTCCCACACAGAGCTGTAATTAAAAATGACAAGAGTACTAGTCGTCTGCGCATCGTTTTCGATGCCTCCTCTCATGGAAAAGGAAAAATTTCTTTAAACGATTGTTTGTATGCTGGTTTAAACTTATTACCTGATCTCTTTAATCTTTTATTGAGATTTAGAACGAACCCCATAGCTATTACTTCGGACGTCAAGGCAGCGTTTCTGCAAATAGAAATAGATGAGGAAGACAGAGACTTTACAAGATTTCTTTGGAGCGAAAGCCACATAGCAGACGAGAACCTTCAAGAATACCGATTGACACGAGTTTTGTTCGGGGTCACATCCAGCCCATTCCTGTTGAACGCTACAATTAAATACCATCTGAAGGGGTATGTAGAAATCTTTCCTCATACTTGTCAGTTGTTGCATGATTGTCTATATGTCGACGATTATATTTTCGGTGAAAAGACTGTTGACATAGCACTTACTACGTGCCTACAAAGTCATGATATTTTTAAAGAAGCCAGTATGTATTTAAGAAAATGGAGAACTAATTCTCCAGAATTATTAGCTAAATTAAAAGCGCTTGGATTTGAAGTTGAGGACTTTGAGGACTCTTTTGACAAACCTTTAGTTCCTTCAAAAGTTCTGGGAGTTGGATGGAATCCTAAAAACGATGTGTTTTATTTTGATACTCAAAATATTGAAAAATGCCTGTTTAAAGGGAACGAGACTAAAAGATATGTACTGCAAATTGCCGGTCGAATATTTGATCCAATCGGTCTTTTAGGTCCGTTCACAATTCGTATCAAATGCTTACTACAACAGATATGGTGCCTTGGGTTAGATTGGGATGAGAACATACCAAAACAGACTGCTATGATTTTTAAGGAATGGTGTGAAGACATAAAAAAGTTAAGTGAAATTCGTGTACCCCGTTACTATTTTGCACATGCCTTAAATCAAGACATTGACAATATTCAGTTGCATTTCTTTGCGGATGCATCTATCAAAGCATACGGGACAGTTGCTTATTTGCGTGCAAAATTGAAAGACAACACCGTTGTGATTAGTTTTGTTGCATCTAAAGGAAGGGTAGCCTCCTTGAAGACTTTATCCTTACCAAGACTCGAGCTAATGGGAGCCCTGTTATCAGCACGGTTAAGCGACAAAATAATTAAAGGTTTAGAGTTTCCGGTTTCCAAATTTTTTTGGACGGATTCATCCATTACATATTTTTGGATAAAGGGCTCACCTGACAGATTTAAAGTTTTCGTAAAAAATAGGATAAAGGAAATTCACAAATACACTAATCCAACTCAATGGGCTCATTGCCCTGGGAAAGAAAATCCGGCGGATTTGATTTCACGTGGACTCTCTGTGGATGAATTAAAAAACAGTGATTTGTGGTGGCAAGGACCATCTTGGTTAAAACAAGACGAATCCACCTGGCCTAAGAACTTAGAACCATCTAAGGATTTAAAATGTGAAAAGAACCAACAGACACTTGAAATTAAAACAATTACAGCTTTAAATACAAACGTTTTAGATAAGAATCAGGACTTTGATAGTTTTATAACTAAATATTCCTCTTTTTCCAAATTGATTAGAGTAACTGCTTACTTAATTAGATTTAGTAATAATTGTAAACTTAAGCAAATGGATAGAAAAAAGGACAACTTAAGTGCAACTGAGTTACAAAATGCCACAAATGTTTTAATTAAGAGAATACAAGCTTCTGAATTCAGTACCGAAATTAAATGCTTGAAGAACAACCAACCTCTTCCAAGAAGTAGTAAGATTTTGTCGTTAAACGTTTTTATTGACGGGAACGGATTTTTAAAGGTTGGCGGACGATTGAAGTTTTCTGAACTACAAGAATCACAGAAACATCAAAAACTCTTACCTAAATCACATCACTTTACTCAGCTACTCATTAACTATTACCATATCAAATCTTTGCACTCTGGAACACAAACCACACTTTATTTGATTCGCCAACAATATTGGATACCCTCTGGTCAAGATAGGGTGCGAAGAGTCATTAGTAAATGCTTGACATGCTTTAGATCAAAAACTCAAACTATTAACCAAATAATGGGTGATCTGCCTAGAGACAGAATTGTACCTTCTAGACCTTTTGAAAAAGTAGGTCTTGATTTCGCTGGACCTATTTTAACTAAACCTAATCTAAAAAGATCCAGAGTTATAATAAAATCATACATCGTCATATTTATTTGCTTTTGTACAAAAGCAGTTCACTTTGAGGTCGTATCAGACTTAACGACTGAAGCATTCTTAGCTTCATTGCGAAGATTTGTGTCAAGACGTTCGAAACCATCTCTCATTTGGAGTGATAACGCCACCAATTTTAAAGGCGCTAAAAATATTTTGAATTCCTTATTTCAAATTTGCAAGTCTAATCCAGTACAGAATTTCAGCGCTGAAGAAGGCATTCAATGGACTTTCACACCACCTGCATCACCTCATTTTGGAGGCTTGTGGGAAGCCAACATAAAATCAATGAAGAGAATACTCCTGAAAATTGCAAAAACCACCATTTTAAATTTCGAGGAGTTAAATACAATAGTAGTTCAGATAGAGAGTATTCTTAACTCTCGTCCCCTGTGTCCAATGTCTGCGGACCCCAATGATCTACAGCCATTAACTCCAGGGCATTTCTTAATTGGTGCCCCTATTGCGTCGTTTCCTGAACCTCATACTGCTCCAGATTCCTTTTCTCCTTCCTCTAGGTGGGGCTTAATTCAAGAGATGAGGAAAAAGTTTTGGGACAGATGGACCACAGAATATTTAAACCAGCTGCAGACAAGACCAAAGTGGACCCAAAGACGACAAAACCTAGAAGTAGACCAACTTGTACTGCTAAAGGAGCCCTGCAAGACACCCTTGGAATGGAACCTTGCCAGAGTCATTGGAGTTCATCCTGGAGCTGACGGAGTGGTACGAGTACTGGACTTAAAGACATCTAAGGGAACCTTCCGCCGAGCGATCACGAAGGTTGTGCCCTTACCCATCAGTGAAGATGTTGGACAGCCGTCCAACGGTGGCCGGGATGTTCCAGTCTGATCATCTCCGGACTTTTCCTTCTTCGATTATATTAACTCTTTTTTATTTTTAATCGTAAACTGTTCGCAATGTAATTCTACTAACAGCTGCTGTGGTGAATTGTAGCGCGAGATTTCTATAAATAGATCACTTCCTGTATAGCGCGCATGCGCATTGATTTTCAACATTTCGATTCCCGCGTTAAGTAAATTTTTGTCACTTCGAAAGGGTGCTTCTTACTAAGAGCACATTCTATTTTCATTAAATGTTATTCTTAATATTAATTCTGTTGACTTTCGTTTCTTTTGTCGTTTGATTTAGAAACTTTTAACCACTGAACCTCATGTTGACTACTTCCACGTAGGATTGCGTTCCTCCATAACGGTCCTCCGGAAAGGAAAATTTCAGATGTTAAAACCGTCCGTCCGTACCTTGCGAGTTATAACTTTGGCAGCGCGCCCAGTCTGTATCGCTTGGGCAAGCAGTAAACAGTAAAACAGAAAAGTACCAAAATGCGTCAAAATTTTGACATACATATGTACATAAACAGGTACACACACACACACACACACATATATATATATATATCTACATACATAATTTTGATAATCAAAGAAAATCTCTTAGGCATTTACATGGAATGTTGTATATATATATTAGGTCTTGTATATTCTATTTTGTTCTTATATATATATATATATATATATATATATATATATATATATATACGGATACATTTAGTTAAAATAAATAAGAAAAATTATACTAATGGAGCGATGCACACAAATGGCCAGAAGGGGGTTGTGACCCCTCTTCCCTGGTTGAACATGTTTTCTTGCCAAGGCGATCACTCCCAGTGGACCAGAGCATCGCGAGACCGAAGACCAGGGCCGTTCCTAGTGTAGCTGCCGCCCGTGTGCGAGAATAATTTTGCCGCCCCTCCCCCCTCATACCGTATGGATTAATTGATTTTTCTCTGAAATATTTTTACCTTAAATGAAACAACGAATTACAAAAAATATTATAAATTCAGTTTATTTTTTTAATTTTACAACCTAACTTAATAATTATTAATGTATTGACTGACATCCAATCTGACAGTTAATTTTGATGTTATATTTTGTGCGTTTGTCGTATATGCTATATTCTATCATGTCATTGTTTCCACGCCTTAGATTTATGTCTAAGTAATCTATACTCTCATCCGTATTTTTTTATGTTTCTGTCAACTCTAAGTATTCCGGGTAAAAGTCGAACTTAATAACAGATGCGCCATTTCGGAATAATATTAGGACATCGTCTACGTATCGGAGGTATATCATATCGTTGTTAAGGTCTATTCCGCTCTCGTATGTATGCAAAAAAATGTCAGCAAGTGCGGAAGAGCAGGCTCCCCCCATTGGTATACCTCTCTTTTGTTTGTATAAATTTAGACCATCACTTACATAAGTCTCCTTTAGCACGATTTGCAATAATGTCAAATATTTTGCCCGTGTTATGTATTCATTGAGGTCATATTTTTCATATGCCTCTTGCATGATGCATATTAGGTCTTCGATGTCAATAGAATTAAATAAATTGGTAAAATCTTAAGATTTGATGTTAGTCACTTCATTAAGCCCCTCCACTAGATCTATTACTTTTTTACTGTTTTTTATAATATGACAGCCGTAACCGCCAATTTTTATGTATATATTCTTAATTACGTTGAGTAGTTTGGTGTTAGCTGTTTCTAGATATGATTTACAACCCACACTTACGGATCGAAATTTAATTGGCTGTTTGTGAAGTTTAGGGATTAACACGACATATGGGTATTTAATGTTATTTATCTTAAGTCCTAATTTCTTATACAAAGCAATAATTCTCTTTCCTATTGTTTGCCTATCTTCTAGCATTTTTTGGTATTGTGATTCATCGCTATATATTTTGTTCAATAGTTTACAATAATAGCCTCGGCATGTTATGGCGTAATTTGATGTTACTTTGTCAATGTAGCTTATCACATATTTATCTTGTAATGCGGTTATTTCCTTCTTTATATCTTCGATATTTATGTTGTCGAATACATAGGGTTTGTAGCTTAGGGCTCTAATATATCCCCCATACCTTTTTACCACCAAATCTTTCCATTCGTCAAATGCACATATCGGCATACTGTACTTAACTGCATACTTATATACAAAATTTTTTATGTCCCCAATAAAGATTTGGTATATTTTATGTTTGTTTCCGGAAGTTTGAAACCTGAAGTTAGTACCGAGATCCATAATGGATCTCAGTCCAGGGTGCTTAACTATCTCTAGGTTACCGGTTATAATGTGTTTGTGTTCTTAATCAGTCAGGTTCTCAGTATGACATAAGCAATTGCCTGTCTTATTACCAAAAAGCTCTTTGGAAACCTTATTATAATTGTAAATGCTTCTGCAGTATGGGGTGTTGAATTTAAATGCCGGATGAAAATTTTTGAAAATTTTTATGTATATTTGAAAATTTATGTATTATGAAAATTTTTATGTTTTGAAATTTTCATGAAAATTTTTATGTATATTGAAGGAAAACTTATTGTTTGTTTCGTTAAATATTCGATTTAGTTTGATATTATCTATTATTTTATTTGAGTAGCGTATGACACAATAGTTTTTTTTCAATTATATTGTTGGGTTTATAAATTTAATTTTAAAATTATTAAATCTAAATTTTACTAAGTCCAATATACATAAAAACGTTCTATTATTCAATAAATTTTCATTTACTTTTTGCATGCATTTAAACCAAATTTGGTTTAAATGTTCTTTTCTCATGCCGAAAACCATACTTTTTAGCCAGCTTAAAGGCATAGGATTACCAGATTGATGTTTTTTTTATATAAATACATCAAATTTCGTAAAGAATGTTTTTACAGAATTTGGATTATTACCCTTTCCCCGGGTTTTTTTACCTATAGACACAGAGACATTTTTAGCATTAATAGAACTATTATTAATTATACCGTATATTGAAGGTTTATCTTTATCAGCAATATAAGTAGAATTGTAAAATTGTTTGTAGTGATAATTATTTAAGCCGTAAGGAAAAGCAGTTTTAGATTTGTCTATGTGTATATTTTCCCACCAAAATCTGTTTTGTTCATTGGGAATTATGCCCAAGATTGCTATAGTAGTATTAGAGAAACCATGCTGTTTGAAATGCTCAATTTCGACAGTATTTCTCGATGTTTTGTACGTTAGACTCCTATGCAAATTTATTCTCAAGTTTAGTTGGTTGGAAGTTTGTCCTATGTATACCAAATTACAACACTTGCATGTTATTTTATAAATACAATTAAAAACCTTACAAAATTTGTACAGATGTTTTTTGTTGCATATCTGACTTTTATCAGCAGCAGGGCATAGCTTACATCTTGTACTTAAAAAAGTGTTGAACTTAAAATCTGTAAAATTTCGGCGATAATGTTTTAAACCGTAATCTTTCTCATATCGTGGAATTTACTTCATTAATTTATGATCAGGCAGTTTGGTCGTTGCAGAGGGTCGTGAAAATACGTAATTTTTATGGTTCATTAGCATCACCTAGGGGAATACGATTAAAAAATGAAGATATTAAACGAGGGTAGCAGTCTAACGATCCCCGACGTACCCTTATAGTCGACGACCGAGCTACGTCATTAGCTAAGCTATTAGACGCATTGCCAGGATCTATATTATTAGAGGACCTTTTTTCCATGTGTGATATAAGTATTTAAGTTATAGAAGTAAAGCATTCCGTATCCGAAACCATAGCCAATTCCATTCCAAGATCCAAAACCAAAATCCTAAACATATAGAAGAAATCTCTCCATAAAAGCTAATGATTCCCCACTTGAACACCATGACCAATTTTTAACAATTTTTAAACTTTTTTTTGCTTTGAACCTACATTTTTTTCCCTAAACCTTTCCTGGCGCAGAACCTACATTTTTTATTAGCCCGCATTTTTTATTTTGTTAGCCCGCTGTAGATTCGTTAGAAGAGACTACCTGAATTTTGTTTAACTAAAAAGACTGAACGCCATCATTTTGATGGCTGGGATTAAAGTCAAGAATGTAAAATTTTTAATGTTTTTTTAATTGGTTAACTGCCTTAAATTTTGACCTATTCCATACCGAAATATAATAAATTTGTATATATTTAGATATATTTTTATGAAGGTATGCCGAGCTGTCAACCTGGTATGGTTTATCCGTAAAAATATAAACTATGTACAAGATTAAATTACATATTAGACCTAATATATACACAATTCTATGTAGATGCCTGAGAGATTTCCTTTGTTTAGTAAAATTACAATTCGTTGGTCTTTATTTCTACAAGAAGGTTTTTATTTCATGTGAAATATTATCAATAAATTTTGTTATACCACAAAAATGCTTATTGCGTATTTATTTGTACCAATAACCTCATCAAAACAGAGATCGGGTCGGATTTGACCCGACAGTACCATCTATTTCGTCTCAAACAACTGTACCGTTTGATGGTTAAAAAAATTACTAACCAATATTTCCAAAGACAGTTAAAAGGCTAGAAAAAAGCATCGAAACCCAGTATTTGTGTTGCGAAACCTTATGGATTGCAGCCAAATAATTCTGCAAGCGGGAATTATATACTAAATCCTACTGATTTTATATCAACCGAAAAATTTACTGAAAGGAAACTTTATTCATACTAACATGTATGTGGTCAATTTTATTTCCCGCTTCTAACAGTTTTCGGCGGGTTTTGCTTGTCATAAGCCCAAACATCCAGTCCGCTGCTGATGAGTTTTAAACATTCTATAATGAAAGGCGAAGTAGCGGAAAGTTGCAACGTAAGATGTTTTCGGGCCATTTGCTTATTATTCCCCGGTTATTATCTGTTAGCGCGTATTATCTAGCGTGGCATCCAGTGGGAACTCTAAACTTCCCGCTTTCGAATGGCTTCTTACAGGAAATATCGATTTTATGACCGACGGAATGCCCCCACATCCTTCAGAAGCTGAGACAGTTAACTTCCAAAATGGCATTTTACAGTAATATTCAAATCTACGAGGATAAACTAGCTATGACAAAAGCATTTTAGGAACAGGTGAATTTAATTTCCTTACAAGGATGAAATCGGACGCAAAATCCTACTTTTTTTCCGATTTTTAAAATCACAAGATTTTGCTTCATTCAGATGCATATTAAATTATAAAGCTTATAAAATAAGGTCATTAGTTTATTTTTTAAAATTCAAATAGTCTTCAGGCGCACATTTCGTTTAAATACAAAAGTAGATAGGTGTTCAATGATGAGAAATTAAATTCAGCTCACTGTGCGTCATAGACATTTACATTTTATATGTTTTATTTATTTAGATAAAGTTTGTCTTTATTCTATAATGTCTTCGATTCATTCAAATTATCCCTAGAAATTTGTAATTATTGTTGCAACTCTCGCAGCAAAGCATTAAGAGAATTTACCATTAAAATTTGAGAAAAAAATAAACAACTTTGATTCACAAAACAATTAACTTAGAAAGACGAAAAGTAGATTTTAGGCTGACACAATTATAGAATTGTTTACGTCAGTTACAATACACAAGTTAACATTGTCTTAATATACTTATCCGTAATTATGTAGCATGACAGGCGCGTATCCAGGTCTGGTAGCCCATTTAATGAAAATCCTTTGAAAATAAAAAAATTACTTACCTCTCAGCTTTTTTAAATGTTGCTGCGTTCCGTTCGATGATATCTGTGAATAGAAACTCCAGATAACTTCATCACAAGTTTATTTGCTTTTTAATCTTGAACAGATGCCGCCCACAGAGTGAATTGGTTAGCGTACTCAGCTGCCACGGAGTGGGCTTGGGTTCAAATCCCGAGGGTGCTCCCATAATAAAGAAGCCAGAAATTTCCGGTGAATAATAAAAGGTGAATGTCTAACGAAAAGTACCTCCTGATTAGACAAATAAAAGTCTTGAACAGATCAATAATATAACAAACAGCCACTTAGGACTTCGTCAAAACACCTCGGATTTGACACAATACATACACAGGCACAATAACAAACCCTTCAAGTCCTACCGAGCAGCAAGATTTCACCTGATAAATGAAGTACCAAAACTTTAGGAGCCGAGTTAGGCGTTCTTTTATAGCCTTGGCGACATTCTTGTTTGTTCTAAAAATGGGCACTTCTGGAACTCTATAACCACGGTACCTAGGTTAAATCTGAATAGTTCTCTATATACACAAAAAGTTCCCAAATATCGTCTCCAATTTTGCCAGAATTCTCAGCAATATCGCCAAACGTTCACATATTGAAATCTAAAGATCATTGATTGCAAACAAACTGCATTTAAACAGAATATTCTTAATTTAAGGAGAAACAGAAAATCTACAAATGTATAGAAATATTCACATCTGATCACAGCTAATAACAGCAATACTTTGCATGAAAAGGTTATAACATTACCTAATTAATAAAAAAAGTATAATTTATAAGTGAATTTTATGCACGTGTCTAATACGTAATTTTTTTGTCTTGTTTCAAGCTTATTATTACCATTTAGCTTGATAGACATAACTTTTTTTTTGATAATAAAACTAAAATATATATTTCTGTGTAAAATATATTTAAAGATAGATTTATAGTAATTTGTTTAGGGCTGACTTCTAATGTAAACAGTTGTAACCGTTTTAAATTCTACGAAGGATTTGAATTGAATTGCAACCATGGGTGTAATGGAACGCCCATCAGATGACAATGGTTCCTAAAACCAGGGTCTAACTATTTTATGTGAATTTTCCGGCATTTTATGCATTATATTCAAAGTAAATTGGTTATAGAAATTGAATTAAAAAGCATGCATAAAAATACATTTCTATAGTCGACTTTATATCATATGTGCATTACGCGTATTCCCTGGAGGAAGCGATATCATCACTGTGTTAACCATTAACAAGTGTTCGAAAAATCTCATGTATAAAAACGCAACATTCATTGGACATACTCTTTTCCTTTGTTCAAACCCGTCAGGGACTGTATAAAAAACTTAACGAAATTTAAGAACCATGCACACTCTCCACCACATCCTCCTACCCTGATTACGGCCCTGCGTGATATTTTAGAAATTGTCTTAACCTTTTCCTTACGGGTTGGGATAGCATGTATCCCAAGAATACGGGCCAAAGAATGAATATATATATATATATATATATATATCCCTTAATGGACGTTCTTACAGACGGGGTATGCAATTTCCCGTTCTAAAGAGGGAATCGGAAAAATGCGGCCCCGTAATCTTTTTTTTTCCCAAATGTGGAGGCACTTGTCACGAAGACATTCGCCTATAATTCACCGCAGTTTTGCTGGCCATTTTATTATGGGGACGCCATATAGGCAGACCAGCATTGCCCCCTGTCACCGAATTCGAAAGAACGCGATCAGGTGACATAACAGCAGCATCACCAGACAATTTCCCAGCTCATCCGGGACTTTATGTAACGACTGGCAGAACTGTTTTGATCGCGAAGCATGATAGACGTCTCAGTCAGAGATGAGAAACTTCCGATAATTAATATTCAATGTTTGTAAATAGTTAGCTTAGAAATTGTATATATTTTAATGTCCGTAATGTGTAAAGTATCTAACCAAGGAAAATATAATAATATTCATTCGTAGTGTTGTTTTAGTGTGACTTCAGTTTTAATATTCTTTAAGAATAAGATAGCAACTTGATGTACAGAATAACCAGCAGCATAAAAGAACCACGTGGGAACAAGGTAAGAAGCCTTATTTGATATTCAATTAAAGTAAACAATTGGATAAAAGAATATTCAGATCCCACATAAAATTGGCGTCCGCGACAGGACTGCTGTTATATTTTTTGATTGCTATTAAGATTGGCTTTAATAAATGATAGTTGAAGTTATTTAAGATTTGAATCTAAAGAAAAATTAACTAAAAAGTAAAAGATGGATAAAGCCAAACAAAAACGGAGTACACTTAGATCGCTCGCTACGAAGTTAATAACGAAAACAGAAACATCTATTTTAGATGAAAATGTTAGCATAGAACACTTAGAAGACCTCTTGGATGAGTTAACTTTGAAACAAGAGGAATTAATACAGTTAGATACTGAAATTCAAACTGCGATCTCAAAATTAGAGGAGATTAACGAGGAAGTTCTGAAATGTGACGAGTACATTACTAACATATTAAAAGCGAAACGAAAAATAAAATGAGCAGTTGCAAAATGTAAATCCTCAATTTCAATTCCTACGACAAATGATGATATTGAAGGGACAAAATTTATTCAAAAACTAGCAGTCGAATCCTCCTTTATTAAATTACCGCTGCTTACTATTGAAAAGTTCAGTGGAGAATTTTGTGATTGGCAAAGGTTTTGGGACCAGTTCGAGTCCGCCATTCATAAAAATCAAGATTTGTCTAATGTAGAAAGACTCTGTTATCTAAAATCGTATCTTACAGGCGATGCAGCTCGATCAATAGAAGGTTTTGCGATTACAAACAATAACTATCAGTCGGTTGTTGATACCCTTGCGGAAAGGTTCGGAAAGAAACAACTAGTAACTAATTCACTCTTAAACAAACTTCTTAGTCTGCATCCCGTAAAACGATCCTCAGATGTACAAGCTCTAAGAAAATTATTAGATTCGTGCGAGACACAAATCAGAAGTTTAAATGCACTTGGAATAAACTCGGAAAATTATGGGAGCCTGTTAGCTCCAATATTGATAAAATTGTTGCCTTCTGATATAGTTTTAGAGATCACTAAAAAATGCGGATCAGATGAATGGAAAGTAGATGAAATACTTCAGATTTTGAAAGCGGAAGTGATTAGTAGAGAACGCATGTTGTCATTGACCATTAGTAGTGAAGCGATAGTTCACACAGATAAACAATTTCGCGTCAACAAGTTTGCGGCTTTTTCGGGGGGAAAGCAAACCGCTGCGTTGCTATTAAATGAAACAGCAATAAATAAAGACAGATGCCTGTTTTGTGAGAATGAACATCCTTTATACGATTGCAAATTGTTCAGCAATAAAAATATGAAAGAAAAAAAGAGTTCCTGCTTAAAAGGGGAATTTGTTTTTCGTGTTTGAAGCTAGGCCACCGGGTAAAATCTTGCAAGTCGTATGTTAAATGTAAGAGATGTTTTAGAAGACATCTTGCTGTCATGTGCCCTGAGACGACAAAAGAAACTCAAGCCGAAAAAGGTGATGCTTCTTTTAGAGGAATTTCTGCAAGTACTGATCATGCTTTATCAAATAAAACGCGTCGACAAAACGTTGTGCTGCAGACTTTATTGGTTCGTCTGCTTAATAAAAACAATAATGAACAGATATTCATTAGAGCTCTATACGATTCGGGATCACAATTCAGTTACCTCTCTACAAATATAATTAAAAAGATGGGTTACGTAGCGACAGGTCACGAAAAGATGTATCATAGCCTATTTGGTGGGCTAGAAGAAGTTCGAAAACATTGTAAATACAAAATTCACCTGAGTAACTTATCCGGAAATTATTGTTGCAATTTTGATGTCTATGATCAAGATAAAATTTGTACAGAGGTCCCTAAGATCAGAAATGGTCTGTGGATTAGCGAGGCTGAAAAAAGAGGAACAAACTTTTCTGACCTCAGTTGTAACGATAAATTAGAGAATGAAGAAATCAATTTGTTGATAGGGGCTGACGTATGTGGAAAACTCTTAACTGGGAATATCATAGAGTTAGAATGTGGTGTTATCGCAATCGAAACAAGACTGGGATGGTCGCTGATCGGTAAGACACCCGTTGAAAGTGAACCTACTAGGAATGAAACCATATCAGCATTATCTTTACTTTCACCATATCAGCATTATCTTTACTTTCAACAGAAAGAAAGCTTTCTGACTTATGGGAGTTAGATGTAATAGGTATTAAAGGCCCCTCCGAAAAACAAACAAAAGCCGAGCTGGAAGCAGAAGCTAAAACACATTTTAATAACACAGTTGAGAGGGAATCTGATGGCCGCTACACAATCTCTTTGCCATGGGTGCGGGAGCGAACTTTTATTTTAAATAACAAATCAGCTGCTGAAGTAAGATTAAGATCGACAGTAAAAAAACTGAAAGAAACTGGACATCTTGAAGCCTACCAAAACGTGTTTCGAGAATGGTTGAATGAGAATATCATTGAAGAAGTAATAGACACTGAAATTGAACTTTCTCAGTGCTATTATTTACCACACCGGGCTGTAGTCAAAGAATCCTCGACGACAAAGATTCGTCCTGTTTTTGACGCGTCTGCGAAGAGCAAAAATTCCCTTTCCTTGAACGACTGTTTGGAAAAGGGACCCAACCTAATAGAATTGATTCCGAGTATTTTAAATCGCTTTCGGCTTGGAAAATATGGGTTCACAGCTGATATAAGCAGGGCTTTTCTCCAAATTAACATCAACCCGCAAGATAGAGACTATCTGCGATTCCTTTGGTGGGAAGAGGGCAATCCTGAAAAATTGAAAGTGTTAAGACATAGACGTCTAGTTTTCGGGGTCAGCTCAAGTCCTTTTATATTGGCCGCCACGTTAGAACATCTCATGACAAACTCACCCAAACACTTGGAAAGAGTGGCTAGTAAATTAAGAAAGTCGATGTATGTTGACAATTGTGCTACTAGCGTAGACTCTTTAGATGAATTAAAGGACTTTGTCCACAAATCAAGGGAACTTATGTTGTCGGGAAAATTCGATCTCCGAGGCTGGGTATACAATAAACTTAGATCTGAATATTGGGAAGAAGACATTTTAGAAACTCCTTTCTCACTAATGCCAGAAACTCAGAGCAACGAGTTACATAAGGAAGAAGTTGTTTCTCTGTTAGGTCTTAAATGGAACGTTAGAAATGATACATTGAGCTGTGACCTGAAAAATATTAACGTTATTGTCGATGGCCAAATAAATAAACGGCTAATTTTGTCTACAGCAAACCAGATCTACGATCCTCAAGGTTTTTTAACTCCAGTAACATTGATGCCAAAAAATACTGTTACAAGAATGCTGGAAACATAAGATTGGTTGGGATGCCGAGCTTCCTAAAACGATCTCCAAGAAATTCGTAGATTGGGCATACCGATTAAAACTTTTAGACGGTGTAGAAATTCCACGAAAGTTTCCTGAAATAAATGAAAGCACATCTTTGCATGTTTTCTGTGATGCAAGTTGTTCTGCATACGCGACGTGTATATTCCTTAGAAGTGAAACCGAACAATCGGTAGAATGTCAATTGATACAAGCCCGATCTAGAGTTGCTCCAATAAAAACAACCTCGATCCCAAGACTTGAATTATTGGCTTGTATGATCGGGGCAAGATTAGCGCATAGTGTCAAGAATGATTTGTCGTTAGAAGAAATCCAAACCTTTTATTGGTCAGACTCAGGAAACGCGATTTATTGGATCAAACGAAATGAGAACTGGGCCACTTTCGTTTATAACAGGGTGAAAGAAATCAGATCTTTGAGCGATGCTGGAATGTGGAATCATATAGCTGGACCCTTGAATCCCGCTGACTTACCTTCTCGAGGATGCAGTCCTGAAACTCTCTCCAAATCTAAATGGTGGGAAGGTCCTGATTGGCTAAAGAAGCCTCCCGGTGAATGGCCCAAATCCGAAGCATTTCCAGATTTTAATATAACAAATTCGGAAAAGAAAAAGACAATTATCGGTGCGACCAATATTGAGAGTCCGATAAAACAAATTTATGACCAGATATCTTCATATAGCAAATTAGTGCGCGTCACAGCCTGGATTTTGAGATTTTCGTTTAATTGTAAGCCAAGTAATGTTAACAAGAACTTAGGCAATTTAACGTTAGAAGAAATGAACAAAGCTGAAATGATACTTTTTACGACGGTGCAAAAAGAATCTTTTGAAGGGACAGAAGATAAGAAATTAAAAACTCTTAAAATTGTTGTCGATTCTTTAGGCATTCTCCGAATAGAATCAAAAATTTCGAGAAGAGAAGATTTGCCTGAATTCAGATATCCTATCCTCCTCCCATTTGATCATTCTCTTGTCATCAAACTGATCAGAAAAGAACACGAGAAATCAAGCTATGCTGGGGTGCAGACTTTAATGTCAATCTTGAGAGAAAGATTCTGGATTTTAAAGTGCAGGAAGATGATTCGCAAAGTTATACGGAGCTGTACCCGCTGTAAGAGATTTTCTGCAAAACCCATTGAGGTAATGAGCTCTCCCCTGCCTGAGGATAGAGTTCGTGATGCCAACGTTTTCGTCATTACAGGGGTCGATCTGTGTGGACCACTATTTCTAAGGGATGGTAGAAAATGCTGGGTGGTACTGTTTACATGTGCAGTTTTTCGAGCGGTTCACCTGGAGATTACCACAACCCTTTCAACTGATGGACTGTTGCAAGCTTTAAGACGATTCATCGCCAGAAGAGGCAGGCCGCACACCATATACTCCGACAATGGCACAAATATGATAGGCAGCAGAAAAGAATTGAACACAGTTAACTGGGAAAACATTCAAGATTACGCAACCACAAGGAAAATTCATTGGAAACTTATCCCACCATCAGCGCCCTGGTATGGAGGATTTTGGGAGAGGTTAATAGGAATCATCAAGTCAATACTGAAAAGGGTGATAGGAAAAGCCTGCTTGCAACTAGAGGAATTGTACACAATTATCTGTGATACAGAAAGTATTATCAACTCCAGACCCTTAACATATATATCAGAAGATTCATCAGATTTGATAGCCTTGACTCCAGAGATGTTCATGAAAGATATTCGTGACACAGGAGTGCCAGACTTCGACAGTATCGATGAGACAATAATGCACAGAAGATACGCATACAGACAGAAAATCAGAGATGATCTTCGTCGCCGGTTTCGCAGTGAATACCAGGGATATTTAAGAGAATGCACAAAAACTCGAAAAACAAGTGTCGAAATCAAAGAAGGCGATCTAGTCTTCATAGATGATGGTAAGCTGAGACGTATTGATTGGCCATTAGCGAAGGTGATAAAATTATACCCAGGGAAAGATGGTTAATCCCGACTTGCAAGAGTGAAAACCAAAACAGGAGAACTTTTGCGTCCTTACCAACGTCTTTGTCCTTTAGAGCTCCAGAGAAACCAAGTTGAGGACTTGAACCTGCGACAATATCTGTCAGGAGAAGCTCCGATTGCTCAGTTACTGCAGCTTAAAAAGACCAAGTACGGCCGGATGGTGAAACCCGTTGATAGACTGGGACATAATCGGCTACCAAATTGAGTATTTCAGACATCTTCCATACTCAAGGTGGGAATATGTCGCCGAATTCGAAAGAACGCGATCAGGTGACGTAACAGCAGCATCACCAGACAATTTCCCAGCTCATCCGGTACTTTATGTAACGACTAGCAGAACTGTTTTGATCGCGAAGCATGATAGACGTCTCAGTCAGAGATGAGAAACTTCCGATAATTAATATTCAATGTTTGTAAATAGTTAGCTTAGAAATTGTATATATTTTAATGTCCGTAATGTGTAAAGTATCTAACCAAGGAAAATATAATAATATTCATTCGTAGTGTTGTTTTAGTGTGACTTCAGTTTTAATATTCTTTAAGAATAAGATAGCAACTTGATGTACAGAATAACCAGCAGCATAAAAGAACCACGTGGGAACAAGGTAAGAAGCCTTATTTGATATTCAATTAAAGTAAACAATTGGATAAAGGAATATTCAGATCCCACACCCCCTATGAAGGGACGACACAAACGGAGGCATTTTAGTGGCGCTTCACCAGGATTCGATCTGAGCACCCTCAGCACCGAAAACCAGCGCGCTGTACCACAAGGCCGCCACGGTGGGCCCCGTAATCTAATGTTTAAGAAAAATGCTACAGATTTAATTCCACAGTACTGATTATAACTAAAGTAAACCTCTAATTTTTTATGACAAAATTTTCGATTTAAAAGGATTTAAAAGAATCATTTGAATGTATCTCACGCTGTGTGTTTAAAACAGCAGGAGACAAATGTTGAATGAATGTTTCCTGTCATTATCAGACAAGGTTAAAAGATATGTTTTAAGCATATAAATATCAATCAACAGATGAATGCATCATATACAGGAATTTAAATTTTGAGGCATCCTTTTCTCAGTTGCGTTATAAATTATGCTTGAGTGTCGTTTATGAATAATTTAAGCTTTTGGAAGATCTTAATGAGTGTTTTAAAGTTATATTAAAACAAAGTACACGTTTAGATTAGTATGAATGTAAATTTTTACAGTGTTTGAAATTCAGAACTCAAACTGCGACAGATCACTCAAATTTTTAAAATAGTGAGAAATGTAGTGCATTTAGTCCAACAAATAAAATGTTTACAACGCTTTTTAAAATAGAATAATTAATTAAAACGAAGGATATTCCGCAATTTATGTAGGAGAATCAGTAAGGATATTATTTCTTTGATAGGGTATTTGTTATCAATGGTAATACTGGTGCTGCCAAACGGAGGTTTCGAAAATTGAAAATCGTCAATTATTATCTTCCTTGTTTATCGTATTATGAGTGATTATTTAATTTATCAGTTACTTTTTTATTAACTGAAACAAAGGAAATATATCTGGGTAATAAATATTTCATTAGTTTACAGTCCAAAAAACTACAAAAATGAAAAAAAAATATGTAAAAAATATCATTATTATTATAACCTTTTTTGTAACCATTCCTTACTTTGGTTATATTAAAGTGTGTATTCAATATAACCAAATTAAGTCTGTCAGAGAAATTAACACTGAGTTCTATTCTTTATAAACACTGACTGTTATAATACAAATGGATCTTATACCTATAATTGATCATTAATGGTATGGATGAACTACTATGCTAGGTTTTTTTTCTTCATTATTTAACTCAGGAGTGTATAAGATATGCATAACCTATGCATGACGTTGTCAGTATAACATGCAAACTAGTGGTTATAAGCCCAAAGATGACAAATTTGTTTTTAGTTAAGCTATTTATATATACAGAGTGCGGCAGAATGAACTCCCGTATTTTTTAAGGTCACTCGGGGGGGGGGGGGGCTGTGGGTAGTGCGTTCGGGGGAAGGGGGCACTGTGGGAGGTAGCAATAGTTCGGGCAGATTTACTAGTTGTACTGTAGCACTATGAGTTGGTCAGTTGAACACTACGGTCTCGCCACCGAGGCGATTCTTAAAAACAACGATTCTGTAACCGCGACACAGAGAATTTGGGACGCGTTTCGGGCTCTTTTTAACTGATGCCGTTACTGGTCGAAAAACAATGCTGTGATGTGTTTCAAACGTGAGAGCAAGTGGGTCTGCATTACCAAGGACACCAAATGGTCGTCCTTGGAACATTAGAACACCTTAAAATCTGGAACGAGCCCGTGAGTACCCTACTCGTGAGGAATTTGCCATCATTCCCTCAGAGACGTGCAACAGAGTGACGGCGAATTTAAAAGAACGGCTTCGGCAGTACATCGGAAATAATGGCAGCCATCCGAGTGATGCAATTTTTGAAATCTATAGGAAAAATACTACACTGGTGTCCAAACTTAATGTTAGAAACACGTCTCTGACAATAACTCAAAATTGCTATCAGTAAAATTGATAAAAATTTTACCATATATATTTTAGGGAACGGAGAATATAAGGTTAGCTTTCAGTTCTGATTCAACGGTGTTTAGCGTAAGTTTGGAGTAGCATAGATAAGTTAGCGGGACGTGAAAATGGCCGTTTCAGCCCATACGATATTTTGTTGGCAAAGTTGTGATTCTTGCATTAAACTCCCCAAAATCGACTGATTTCAGTGCGAATGAGTTGCCATAATCATTTAGACGATTCACGGAAATGGAGAGCCAACGGCAGGCTTGAAGCTGGCTAGGCTCAAGCGGTGATGGTTCGATGTCTAGAAGAGGCACTAAAAGTGTTACCTACAGTTTATGGTATCAATTCGAAATAAGTGGTACCATCATCAGAACACCCGGCCAAATCCGTCGAAGAAGGACGACACCTGCATAAGATCGTTACGTGACATTAAATGCGCAGACGGATGACGGCTAGAGTGACCTTGTGAGACTCTATCTGGAGCTTGCTGCTGCGTCTGAAGAATTTCCAGGTAAACTGTATACAAACTTGTAGCAGAGAAGGGCCTTTACGCCTAGCGATCAGCGATGTGTTCCGCTCTGAATATACCGCAAAATAGAGCCTGTTTGTCGTGGAGCCGAACACATCATTCTTGAACACAACAACATTGGTGGTGGTGGGGGGGCGTTCTTTTCATTTATGAGCCCAGATTCAGTACAAAAGTGATTCTCATTGAGATTTCGTCCGGAGACAGCCTAAGACCCGCTATCGTGCCTCCAACATAAGGAAAATCGCTCCTTTGTTAGTAGACGAATCCTTGTGTAGTACAGCATCATGTTGGGCAGTCGGACACCACTGGAAATTTCGATGCACTAAATATCACAGAACAGCTATATTGATCAAGTTCTTGAAGCCTATGTGAGATTTTCAGAGGATGCTTGCGGAATTCTTTCTTATGGACAATAATGCGAGGCTACACAGAGCTCACCTGGTCGACAATTTTCTGGAGAAAGAGGATATTCGCCGTATGGACTGGCCATGCTGTATAAATCCTATAAAGCATGGTTGGGAGTGTCTAGGAAGAGACACTGTACGATAAGTCCCTCACAACACTCTCCAGGCGTTAAAATCTGCGCTTTCAGGATAATGGTATTTGTCGCCACAAGAATTTATCGACATCCTCATAAACAGTATGCCGGCTAGTTGTGTGGCTTATAAAGCTGTGCCCGGTGACCACACCCCCTATTACACGGACCGTTCCAGAGATATAATGCATCATGTTTTGACCGTATTTGGTCTAATTTGTATTCAGCTAACAATTTACCTTGTATTCATCTTTCTATATTGCTTTATGTTTTCTCATTGTATGAGCCCTCTCTGTACCAATTTTCGTTGCTATAGACCAATTATTTCTCCAGATACCACAGATTTTGTGTTTATGACCTTAATTTTGGAAACTAGTGTAGATTGTTCGTACTTTTCGAAAAAATACAGGTTTCTCTTCTATAAATTGTTTCGTTAGATTTTTATTACTCTCTGAAGTGGGAGATTCCATTCTGCCACAGCCTGTAGGAGCAGTTGCAAGAAAAAAATGTTGTTGTATTTTGATGCTTCTTTACAAGTGTCAACAGTACGACCCAAATATCAAGTTAAGAGTATAACCCAAGTTCTTGGTATTTGTGTTGTATTCGATATAAATTCGTTTTCAAAGCTTAAACCGTCTTTTACCAATCTACGGATTTGTGTATTGAGCATTTTTTAAAAACGTTTCCTTCACTATACATGAATAACTTTACATTATGTACGTGTGAAACAACAAATTGTAAAATTTGAATCATTGGGTTTTCTGCTATCATGTTTTCTGATCAGCTGTTGTTGAGGTAAATTTTATTTTTGTCTGTAAAATGATTAAGATTTTCAATACTAGAATACATTACTAGGTAGACTGCTGTCAAATTATCAGCAAGCCAAAACCTATTTCCAAACATCTAGATTACTAGATAGCACCAGTCAAAACTTGACGGTAAATAATTGAACAATTCCAATAAAAAAAAAAAGTTCTTAACCTTGTTAAAATATTAGAAATTTTTGCAGAATATTAGCTGTTTTTCAATCCGATGCTATAATAAAAAATGTTGTTATAATCCGAGTTTATAATTTAAAAAAAAGTCTTTCTTCTTGGAAAAAAACATGCTTACCGATGATTTTTCAATCCGACTTGCACAATCTAACTAATATGCTATAAATATGCTTTGTATAAATATATTAAGCAAAAATAAAATATATAAACTAAAGAAAATCAGATTAAAAAATCATATAAATTACTCACGTGCAAAAAAAAAAATGTGCAGTCTATTTCAATACATAAGAATAAATTCAAATTTAACAATCTAATTCAATCTATTTCGATTTAATATAAATATATTATATATTCTTGTATTGCGCTGTATACATGTACGCTGTATACATGAACTTTAATTTTAACTTGTTAAGCCTAACTCATAAAACAAAATGGATGCCATAGGCTGATATATTTATGAAGCGGTCGCTCCGGAAGCGTTACATGACAGATCCATACACAGAACACGGCAACTATTAGGGGAATATTGCGCCGTCCACATGGTATAATGGTTAGCGTTTTGAGCTGCCGCGCAGCCGGTTTGGGTTCAAATCCCGAATAAAGATTGGACGTTTCCTTGTCGTCCCCCTCATAGGGGGCAATGCTGGCTCACCTATATGGCGCTCCCGTAAGAAAGTAGCCAGTAAATCACAGTGAATAGCAAAAGTGGAGTGTCTAACGACAAGTGTCCCCGCATTAGTCTAATAAAGATTATATTGCTAAATGTACGTAATTAGAGTAAAACAGTAAATATCAAAGAAAAGTTAAATTTAAGGTATTTAAGTCCGTTTAAAACATGTGGTTCGGGTACTAGCCTATAGAATTGTTAAATTTCAATTCTACAAATATATACTTGTGTAGCAAATGTTGACCGTATCACTCTAAACTAGCCAATCTCAAAAATTTTAAGGAACAACGGACCCTTAAGCCCATTGCTTGGTAGCAGAATAGTTTTTCTTCCTTTTATTTATTATTTTGTTTCCCAAATGAAGTTTTTTAAAATTTGTCGCCAAATTTAGCTCTAGAATCACCGGTAATTTAAATTAACCTATTTTAACCACCATTATAACCAGTTGTATTAACTGACTTGCTAATTCCAGAAATAAAATGAAATAAATCAAACCGGTTTTTCAGATACTATATACTTATCATTTTTATATCAATATATATAAAACAGTTCCGTAACTGACTGACTCACTGACATACAACGCACAGACCAAACCGCTGGACCTAAAGGGCTGAAATTTTCCATGGCGATTCTTCTTATAGTGTAGGGGTGCACTAAGAAAGATTTTTGAAAAATACTACTTAGATTTTTTTTAATTTAATTTTTAAGCTGTTTTAGTAACGTTTTTTAAGTTTGCATTTAAAATATCAATTTGAATGTTATAAAATTTATATCACGAGAAAGATCACAAAAATTCCTTTTAGATGAGATGTTTTTCAAATCTTTACCTCCATTTTTTGATTTTTGGGGAATTTTTAAAGATTATTTTTAGAATTTAATTTATTAAATGCCGATCACGTGATTTCTTTTCTGATACTTTAAATAAATTTATCGTCCATTGCATAACAACTAAATAGACAAATAATTTTTTTTATTACTAATGCGGCACACGATTGGACATATCCAAAAAAATATTAAAATACAATAAAAGATATTATGTTTCTCAAACTGTACTATATTCTTTAGTATGTCCTATTACATTTAATTTGAATATTTTCTTCTACTTTATTTTGTCTATAAAAATACCCTTTACGATTTTCTTATAAATATATTTTTTTTTGTTTTTGTACATCAATTGTATACATTGATCATCGTATTCATTATATATATATATATATATATATATATATATATATATATATATATATATATATATATATATATATTTGGCATTAATTGCATATATTAACCGTTGTATTTAATTTGAATATACTCCGTAGCGAAGTGCGGTTTTTCAGCTAGTAACATTAAATATAAATATAAATCAATAAATATATTTCAGCTAGTAACAATAATATACATATAAATATCTAATTACATGAAGTGAATATTTGTTATAAACTTTTGAGCCAAATTTAAAATCGAATTTCACAAAATTTGTTCATTTCGAACAGTTTATATTTTTCGTCGAACAGATTGTGTGGAAATTTATGTTAAAGAGAGTGAAAATCGTTAAACTCCAAAAGTTTTATGTCGAATGTTAGTATCTCTTAATTTTAAGTTGGCGATAAAATGTAAATGTTGAATGATGTAGTTTGTTCAAATGACGCAAGAGACTGTCCCGAAAAAAATTGGTCGACGATTTATGTTCTTATTCGTAAATGGTAGGCTTTGAAATATGTTGAAATTCAACGGAGATAAACTATTTTCTACCAAAGTACTAGCGAAATATTCAACGAGTCCCATAAGAATCCGTTGTTCGTTCATATTATTCAGGGACCGTACACAAAAATAACTTTTAAGTACGATTATATCTGTAAAGTAAAAACTGATCTGCATAACATGCGGTCTCTAGGCGAATCTTTAAAACTATTCATGAAATTTCAATCAAAAATATACTTTTAAACTACCTTAAATTTTGATCTTAATAGAAAATAAATCACTTTCCACAGTTTTTATCTTTATTTTTTAATAATAGATAACAAGTCCCAAACCACATAATTTCTAGAGAAATCAATAGCAGCATTTAAATCTCAAGGACTATATGTCCCTCCGTAAGATATTTATAAGTTTTCTTTCAAATAATATAAAATGTATATTTATTATGAGTCGGCAGTTTCATGAATTTGTTGTTTAGTTTTAGTTTTCATGGTTAGCAGTAAAAGTATATATATATATATATATATATATATATATATATATATATACACTGGTTATCAGAAATTAAGGAAAAGTCACAAAAATAGCGATTACTCAAAAAGTTACACGTAGAATTTAATGAAACTTATACACATTGTACAACAAATAGGCAGGTATAAAATAGCATAAAAAGAAAATTGCCAGACAATTATTGTGTTACAGAAACTAGCATATGTATACAATGAAGAAATCGGATGTGTCAGTTTGGTATAGGAAAAGTACCTTTAATATGGCGTTTGCTCCACCCCCCCCCCCCCAAAGAAGCAATACAGCACATACAGCGATGTGTGATGCTGTCAGTTATGTAGTGTATGAGTTCGGTAGAAATGAGAGCCATTGCTGGTCGCCTCGCAAACCTTCGTGAGACCTTCTATGCACGGTTGACTTTGATAGCAACCTTCCAAAGCTTGCAGAAAGGGAGGATCTGCAGACGGAGCTTGCAGGCGGAGTTGCGGTTCTATTCCTTTGTTTGCATATTGACAAATTTTAGTCATTGACACTTGTCGTAGCTTATGGCCGTCCTTAGCTGACCCTTCTGGATGCCGAATCCGTGGTTAGAGATTGTTGCCAAAGTCTATGAACCACAGACGGACTCACGTTTAACTGGCCCCTTTTTTCTGAATTTGTCCTGCCTCTAGTCTCCAAATACATCGCCATTGCAGTTCTTCGGTCAAATTATGCCTGGAGGTCATTGTTGCAATTTGGCTATGCCAGATGTCTAATCTCAGCCTCGCAGATACAATTGCCACCTTGCTCTGAGACATGCACATTTATGCTCCTCGCAAATGACGTTTTCCGACTGCAGCGACACTACTTTGCATAATGTAGTATTGTTCAGCACCTTTTACTTAACAATATATTCGAATTTTAAACAGATTGGTCTAGTTTTGAACGTGTTATCCCTCTTTTTGTGATTTTTCCTTAATTTTTGATAACTAGTGTATATATATAAAACCCAAAACCCATTTTAAAATTCCAAATTTCATTCAAAAATGCTTGGGAGTATCGCGTTGAAAATTTATTGCGTCATTCGGTTTCAAGAACAAAGAAATTGACTTTAATTGGGTACTTCAAATACAACACCTGTGTGTTCCCAAATCATTCCAAGTCCAGATTTCCGGGCACGAACCAATAATTGCAAGAGTTTTAGGTCACGGGGTAAGACTTCTACAAACTTATAAATAGGCGTTCCACAGTGTACTGGTGGGATGTGCTGAATCGTCGTTGCTTAACTAACATGTAGAAGTTGAGAGAATAAAATACCTTTGTTCTGTGCGGCGTGTTTTCCATGTGTCCGGGGCTAGTGGGGCCAGTAAGAGAGTTTTAAAAGGACCTGTTTCAGATTCCTAATTCGCCAGCAAACTTTGCCGCCCAGCTGCACTTCTATGCGCGGGAACTGAATTACGAACTAGATATCTGTGACGCATCGGCGGCCATCAACACCTTTCTCCCTCGCCACCGCCCGTGCTGTCACACGCACACACACACACATATATACACACACACACACACACACATATATACACACACACACACACACACACACATATATATATACACACACACACACACATATATATACACACACACACACACACACACATACACACACACACACACACACATACACACACACACACACACATACACACACACACACATATATATATATATATATATATATATATATATATATATATATATATATATATATTTATATCCTATTACGTACTGTTTGGCTGGACACCCTTCGTCCTGTTCACAAGAGCAACTGTCTTTGCAGCTGAGTAGCATTGTCTGTTCTGTTTCGACGAGCTGTTAACAGTATATACCGGTCATCAGATGTTGTAGTGGCGCGTGGCCGACCTTGCCCTGGACGACGTCTAACATTCCCTGTTTCTTGGAATCGATTCCACAGCCTTGCAACGACACTTCTGGCGACTCCAACAGCGTCCGCGACACTACGTTGTGTTTGCCCAGATTCAAGTCTGCCTATAATACGCCATGCCATGTATTCCGGTAAATCACGTTGTTGAGACATTTTCAAGTCACCTTTTCTCAAAAAGAATAACTGAGCAATCAAATTTCACAGTTAAGGCAGTGAAACAGACGTTTCTGCAACATCCCGATTTCCGCCCTTATGTTCTTTTTCTGGTTTTTGACGTCATGAACTTTGATTTGCACGTGAAGTTTTCTTCTTCTGTTTCCTGCTAGGCTTTAAATTATGGATGATTTATTTTATGTTACTTATCGGTGTAAGTATTTGCGTAATTTCGTTAAAACGATGTGCTCCCCTAATTGTTTTTAGCATTGTTTTGTAGCCTTTTGAAAGTGGGACTTTAATTATGGACACCGGGTGTCCGTAATTAAAGTCCCCTTTCAAAAGGCTGCAAAAAAAAAGAACCACTGGTCAGAATGACTTCAAATTTGAACTGAATATACTGGAAGAAGGGGGAAACGATTTGGTATAGTAAAAAAAAGTTCCAACCGCTTACAGCGCCATCTATTGATACTTTTGGAACATTTTTTTATTAAGCCAAATCGTTTCCCCCTTCTTCCAGTATAATCAGTTCAAATTTGAAGTCATTCTGACCAGTGGTTCTTTTTTTGCTGCCTTTTGAAAGTGGGACTTTAATTATGGACACCCTGTATATATATATATATATATATATATATATATATATATATATATATATATATATATATATATGTGTGTGTGTGTGTGTGTGTGCGTGTGTATACGTTAGATATGTTGTTATATGCTGTACTGAGTTTCAACTCTCAGCAAGTCCTACCAGTTAATTGGTGGGGGGGGGGGGAGAAGTAGTAAGAAGGCTACTTTAGCCAGGCCGTAAAAGCTCTCACTTTGCCTCAGTTGCAAAATGTATGTTTATTTATAATAAACATTGAATGAAGACATCAAGGATCTAACTTGGAACACAGTGGAATATATGGTAATGTGTAAGAAAGTTTTAAAATGAAATTTTATATGAAGGTCACTGTTAAGGGATTTTTTTCTGAAAAAAAAAATCAGGGAACCGAGTTAAACAGAATCTCAGCTTTAACATTTATCTCCACAATATTGTATAATAAAACTAACTTTCAAAATCGTTCATTCTCCTCAAAATTTCTAGTTTTTCCAAACACACCCGTGGCTTATAAACGTAATAAGATTTTAGAGATTAGATTTCAGATATTTTAATTTAAAGAGCTTAAATTCCTCTCGATATCTGACGGAATTTAAAAAAAACAATAGCCCTTTAACTAGACTTTGTTAGGAAGTCGAATCAAGAGCAATAAAATGGATATAGAAAAAGGGGAAATTCATACATAGAAATTATGATCTTAGTTTTTCGTATAAATATCATGCTAGATAGAGCATTATTTTTGTACATTAATAAAGAATCTCCGCCAACGCTTTGTTTTCATGTTTCTGGGCAGAGTTCTTTTGGAGTAATACACATTTCGCGTGCGCGGTGGCCCACTTGGCAAGAACAGCGGGCCAGTTATCTGAACGTCTCTGGTTCGATGCTCATTGCTGACAAAATCCGCCGTCGTGTACGCTAATGGCTGGAGTGCACGCAAAATCTCTCGAGGCTGAAATGTCCTCCAAGTTCTCAAAATTTACCTCTGGAGGTGCGAGGTCAAGCGTACCTGTCTCGTCACTTGACTCAGTTCAAAATTACGGGACCGGTCCGTTAGCCAAGTCGGACTCCGACACATGTGGTGCTTACTTAAAACTGGAGCCGTATCACTCAGCCCAATAGCCTGTAATGAATTTGATCTGATGATGCTGTAGGTCAAGGGGCATAAGCAGTAACAACAACAACAGACCTTTCGCATTAATTAAAAGCGTCTCTAAGTACTATTTGTAGTCATTAAGGCACCTTAAAAACGACGAACTCTTGCCGTGGTTATGGTGACGTCATCGGTTTGAGGAGTTATTTGAAGCTTACGCCTCTGTGTTCCTTTTGGGAATGTATTTGGCATATCAGAGTTATCTAGTACTAAAGAAAGTTTCTAGGATTAAAAAAAGTGTAGTGATTATCATGAAGTTCTCAGTGTTATGACGCAATCTCTCCGTATGACGCCATACCGATGAAGACTTCATGAGAGTCTTCCCTAAAACTTTTTTTAGTCCTACAGAACTATCCTGTTCAAAATGCATCCCAAAAACGAACACGGGGGGGGGGGAGAGTTTCAAACTACTCGAGAAAGCGATGACGTCACCTAATACACTCATACAAGTTCACTGTTTTTTTTGACAACTTACTGGTAAAAGTAGCACTAAAGATGCCATTAATTTATGCTAAAGGTCTATTAGTCCAAAAAACCTGTGCCTAGAAACCCAAAAATGTAGCGTTGGCGCCGATTCTGTATTAACTGTGAAAGTGGTGACTTTACATTATCGAAATTACCTATTTTCCCGCTATCGATGGAAGAAACAGAGATTTCGGGATGAACCCACGTACTCCCATGTTCCTTTCCCGGATACATTTGGCTGAGCATAGATCTCTATCTGGGTGTGGTGGCCCGGCCGGCAAAGGTGTGGAGCCAGTGACCTGCAAGTTGCTGGTTCGATACCCGACTCTGACGAAACCGTCAACGTGTACACTAATGCCGGCTGGTTCATGGAAAAAATCTGCCGTAGCTGCAATGTCCTCCAAGTTCTCAAACATTACCTCTAGAGGTGCGGGGTCAAAAGTTCCGATTTCGTCACTTGATTCGGTTCAAATTTACGGGACCGGTATGTTTCAAACGGGTTCAGCAGGGACCCACCCCCCTGTGGTGCACCCGGGGCAACGCATGCAACGCATACGGCGAAGTGACCGCACACTTCTGGCTTTTCACTTGTGACGTTGCCGCTTCCACAGATAAAACGGAATCGGCACCATCGCTATATTTTCGGGTTTCTCGGGAGATGTCTTCTGGGGTAGTAGATCTTTAGCATGAATTAATTACGTCTCTAGTGCTACTTTTTGCCAGTGAGTTGCACAAAAAAAACGATGAACTCCTACGGTGGTTTCGTTGACGTTATCGCCTTCACGAGTAACATGCACCCGTGTTCGTTTTTGGTATGTATTTGGCAGAACATTGTTTTGTAGTACCAAAAAAGATTTAGGAAGGACTCTCATTAAGTTTGCAGCGGTATGACGTCATTAGGCGTGATACCGACGTCATAAGACGGAGACAGAATCGCCTCGTTCTCCTTGGGAATTTATAAAATCTCGAAAATTCGAGTATCCTTGTAGATCTGAGACGCTCGACGCGTGAGGGAGCACGTGGGATCGTCCCGAAATCTCCCTGTGTCTTCGATTATTAGCGCGAACATCGGTAATTTCGATTATGTGACGTCGTCCATTTCATGGTTAAACATGGGTTTCTCGTTCATTTTCCAATTTATTTATCATTAATATCTTTAAAAGTATCGAATTATATTTTTATATGTTCACTTTAAAAACCCAACCTACTTTAAGGTTTCCCCCTCCATGTGTCAGTCGCCCGAAGCCTTGTTTATGTCTGTGAGGTCCGGACCTCGTTCCTCGTTATTTATCAGAAATATATTGACTTACTCTTTCAATACTATAACTGTTAAGATTTTTCTATTGAGATTTTCTGCGAGTTCAAAAACTGTTTATTTGAATGCAGTAGTGACATATCACAGTAAAAACAAATCTCTTCCGTTCTATTTGCTTCACGAAGATACTTGAAGGGGGGGGGGTAACAAATGAAATGAAGGTTGTAAAATCAATATTTGGCTTCGGAGAAAATGGGTAACACCACCCTCTTATTAATTGTGACAAAGTCATGTATCCGAAAGAGTTTTTCGAAGGGGTTCATAATGTATTATGGAAACGTTATTAAAAGCCGTTTAAAGAAAACATGATTAAAACTCGTTTATGAGAATCTTTCGTGCGTTTTTGATAACTGTAGAGTAATAACACAGTAAAGTTCCTACACTTCGGTTAGGGTTGAGATCTTCTTCTAACTAGGTTCTTTATCCTCCTACTCCAGGACATTTTATTCTTTATATTTTAATTGTATGATTTCTTTTATTAAGTTTAACAGCAATGAAATAATTCAAATTCTAGAATATATATAACAGTTTCAGCTTATGCACGTAAAAGAAATCACGAACGAAAAACTCAGAGAAAAGAAATTATTAAGAAACGCAAGAGTTGCTTCAAAAATCTATGGAAGATAATGAAAAACCTTTCAGACTCTTATGATAACAGCGTTAGGCCTAGTTGCCAAAAACCAGTTTGTAACTAGAATGGAAGCAAAAATATTTCTTTGTATATGGTCCGTTTTTAAAGATGATAAAAGAGCATGAAAACTCACCACAGATGGCTCACTAGATTTAGATAAAATTCCAGCATTGTGATTGACATCTCAAAGATTACGAGAGATGTACAAATTCAAGGTTATAACAATAGGAACAAAGCGATAACAAATGGTATTGTAAGTACTGGCTGAAACCAGCTCAAAACCTCAAGTTGATAGACCACTTTCTTTAAAGACCATCGCCAAAAATTTCTAAACTAAACCAATACATATGCAAAAAGTGTTTGGTAGCTATCTAAAAAAATATTCATGACACTTAAATAAGAAAACAATATTTGAGTTACTGATAAAGGGACGACTTTGGTAATTGAAAAATAAAGGTCAATAATAAAGTGAAAAATAATTCGTAAACTCAGTTTCCGTACAATTCGCTGTAAAATGAAATGTTGTAATTTACCTCTTAAATACTGTAAATACAATAGATTTCTATGTACCACACATTCTAACTATTTGAACTTCGTAGTTTTATATTCCTTCGTCATATTAAATACATGAACTGTATATAGATTTTTGTTACACATATGAAATGGCGTAAGCCAATGTTCTTACCCTCGCATTAATGTTCAGGAAAACATACAAAGGCTGTAAATAATCATCTGGCGTGACGACACAAAGACAAGGTACTTTATTCACACGTAAAAACAGAAATCCGAACAGCATCGCAATACTATTCTTAGAACGAAGCTAAAAGGGACACAACAATCTCATTTCGATTCCAAGCTAATTCTACAGAAAAAACAAAACTAGGAGTTGCCATTCTATGAATAGAAAACTATCAAAATTACTATTACATTGGACTGACATCCAGGGACGAAAGAATAAACTCTAAGTACTTTCAAACACAATATTTCTAACACTTAAGATATTATTTTTTTTTTGCACTTGTTTGAATTAAAACGCATTATTTATTTTAGATATGGGCCTCATTTCCTAAAACACTTTCCTAACAACATTCGCCATGTACGAGGAAATATTTGTACAACCCAAATTCCTACAACGCGATTTCATACAACGCGGAAGACATTACTCGCGTTATACGAGAATCTATTGTGTTCACTTTGATTTTCTTCGTTTTAAACCATTAAACCCAAAAATTTCTAACATTCATCTGTTTCCAGTTCATTTCTCAAATCGACAACCTATTGTTTCCTTTTACAGAACTGGATCAAAAATCGGTGAATCGTATTTCACATCCTCCAGATTCAACCATTCAAAAAGTCTCTAATCATTATCCGGTTTATCTGGATGCAACATAAATGCGGAAGATTCTGCTAATTGCCTAATCTGAGTCAGTGATGTGGGAAATTCGCTGTTAATTTAATTGATGCGAGATAAAATTTATTAGCTCAGGTTAAGTTAATCTGGTTTCTATAAAATTCCATGTCAGCGCAAAAATTCTTCAAATTTTGAAAAGATTTTAATCTGCTTCGAACGACGTCGAAATGAAGTATTCGTAATTTTGAATTCTTAATTTGAAATTTGAAATTTCAATCGATTCAAACATAGAAAAAGCAGTATTATTCATGCCTTCCAGTTTGGAATTTCTTTCATTTACGTAAACTATTATTACTGTCATTTAAACAAATATTGGACTACTGGAGGTGGTATTAATTAGGAGCTGATACGTTAAATTTCTTGTACTGAGGAAAGATAATATACACTTTGGCTAGAGACTGTGCCCAAAAAATTTAAATTCGAATTTCGAAGTCTTCGTCCTTGAAAAGAGAGGTTTATCAAATAAAGCACCACATTTCTATTCCTAATTTTTTAGAAATTATTCAGGCACTTGTTGGAAACATTTCCCTAAGTAACAATCATTACCTCCAAGAAATCATTCAAATATAAAGAAACAAAATATATGCATTTAAATATTTCTAGTCAAATTGTTCAATTTTAAGGTATCCGACTACGTTAGGTGCACTTTTTTTTCAAAAACTTGACCCGTGAAAATTTGTTATTTTTTAATGGAATATATAGCATAAAAATAGGAAAATGAGGAAAAAATACACCATAACTATACAACTTTTTACAAATTTGAAGGATTTGGGTGAAAATTTTGCAAAATTTAGTATAAACGGCTCTTGCTCTACAAAAAAAAAATTATGCATAAAACATTACTTTCTTTTTATCATACGTGCGTAAGGAACTCGTTTAAGCATACGTGCGTAAGAGTGTAATCACCTACACTCTAATCAATATTTTGAAATTAAAAAAAAAAACTGGTGTTCATATATAGTTGCATATAAAATTTCAGTAATTTCTCTCGAGAATTTTTATAAATACAGCTATAAATCAACAAATAATATACCTAGAGCCTAATATGTAGGTCATTACATTCTTAGTATTATGAAAAACATACCTGAAAAATTTCATAGATATATCCTGATTATATTTTGAGATATCACAATAGTCGTGTAGTCTTTTTGATGAAAAACAAGTTTTTCAGAAAACGCATTTAAAGTTTTGACATGTACTTAAAAGTATATATTTATACAAAAAAAGCAGCTTAATATCCTCCAGCTTCGTAATTCAATCCCTCCACATCCTCATCCTTTACATATTTTTTTTCTTTTTGCCCGTAATTTCTTCCGGAGCATTTTTGCTTCTGGTAAGGAATGTATCTGAGAATCGTGGATTCGCTCTTTATCAATAAGACGCAATCCCTCAACCATATACTGTCCAGAAGTTAAGTCCTTTGCTTCCAATACAGCTATTATGCTCGTCACTCCTTTATTAAACTGTAAAACAGCAAGGTATGCCCCTAATCTCAATGTTTTTATCTCCACAAATGTAGATTTTGATATAATTTGCCACAGAACATTATTGAAGCTTTCATTATTGTTCTGTGTCATGTCATGCAAACATTTCTTAAGCAGATGCTGATCACAGAGTTCCATGTACACTGGTTTTACGAAATCCATAATTTTTTTAGTAAGACCAGCAGACTTATCATCATAATTCTTCCCTAACGCTCTGTTCTTTTGGTACTTGCACCAGCTATCTGGTCCTATAGGACAGTGGTCCCCAACCTTTCTATCTCCGCGGACCGGTAAACGTTTGATAATTTTACCACGGCCCGCTGAGGGAGAACGTTGATTGTTTATATTTTTGATTGTTTTGATTTAATAATTGATGTTATTATAATTTTTATGTATAAATGACGTTACGTTTATTTATTGCTCAATAAAAAACTCGTTTTATTTATTTATTTGTTTCGTTCTTTTTCTTTCTTCCAGGAAAGCACATTTATTTTCAATTTTATGACTGCAATTTTAATTCATAATCTTGAAATGTTTAATAAACAATAAACTAATTTAAAATAGCTACAAGATTTCTTCTGTTACAAAGGTATAAATTAGCACAAACCCGACAAATTCGCACAAACCTGAGAGAAATACAACACAGTAAATAAAATAGAAATAATTTAATGTCCCTTGGGCGGCCCGGTACCATTTGATCCACGGACCGGTACCGGTCAGCGGCCCGGGGTTTGGGGACCACTGCTATAGGACACTGACCGTGCATCGGCTGCTTCTTACTTGAACAGGCGTGAATGAATGCGGCAATTACAGCGCTTTGTAAATCCTTTAATCGCCACCGTTGTGACTTCTGATAGCTCTTCCGTAGTAGTTCTGCAATTTATCTATGAAAGCATCCGTAAGTTTACCTTTTCCTCCGAGCCATTTCTGGGTCTTCTTTAGCTTCCTCAACGGACTTCCCACTCCCTTCTGCACATGGCCAATGCACTCTAATTTAGTGACGGAATCTGGTCCATATATGTCTTTAACATTTATATAAGCCTTAGAATCCCCGTCACCATAATAGTCGGTATATTGAAGCATTCGTAATGCTTTTGATAATTCAAAGATTCTATAGACTCCTACAGTCACCATACTTCCGGCTGACCGCTTGTGATTGCCACAGACATGCGGGCGCTTTGTGCCACTCGATTTGGATTTCTGGCAAATTCTGCAATGCTGAGATAACATTTCAAGATCCAAAATCTTCCCTCTGTTGATGGAGACAGCAGTCACACAGCCTTTCAAAGATGAAAACCCACGTCGTTGCCATGTGCCATCCACTGACACCCCGCAGTTTACAACATCTTTAGAAATTTTTCTAATTTCTTCTGCAGCTTCTATCATACTTTCTTCTGCAACTTTTGATACAACATTCAACATATTTTCTTCTGTTCGTCGAAAAGTTCTCTTTGAAAGATAGGGTAGGTATAAAATACTGCAGAGTTTGTTCTCTGAACAAAATCCTCTACCAATAAGCCGCAGACCACATACCAACTGAGTATTGATAACATTTTTATTTTGCACCTTCTTAGTTGAGGAGAAACCATTTATAAATGTACATTTATTACATTTTATCTGGAAGTTGGAACACAGACCAAAAGTGGAATCCAGTCAAAACTAAATCATTATTCAAACACATGGGGCAGTAAAGAAATGAAAAAACAGTTATTAATGTCTCAAGATCGAAAATACGATTACCGTATAGTTCATTTTCAGAATTTGTCTTTAAAATTTCGGGAATAACTTTATTTCCGAGAAATTTTGACAAACTCGCAGTATTGACGCTGTCAGATATCATCACAGCTTCTGTTTGTTGATCGTTTTTTGTGAAGCGATTTCCTGTAAACTTACGCTTCTTTCGGGAATAATTCCTTGAATTTCCCATGTTAATAGAAAAAATAAACTTTCCCAATCAAATTGTAAGAGAAAATATCTTTATAATGCAAGTAATTAGCGAATAATGCAAGTAATTTGCGAACTCACGTTGCGAACAAGTGCGTAGCGAAATGTAAACACAATCGCTGAGAATGAAGTTGTTGCCAATTTCTGATAGAAAACGTTACTTGTAAAACAGCAAAAATAGGTGAGGCCATACAGTAGCAATGACTTATGAATAATTTAAACTTTAAAACCTAGAAATATTCCAAAACTATTTAAAAAAATAAGATTTTAGAACTACTTCCGGTTTTGGATTCTTCACTTCCGGTCTAAACTGACAGCTGCGACTATTTTTTAAATCGCTATAATTTCATTTCTATTAATCGTAGAGAAAAGATAAAAGCATATTTGGAAAGAGAAATGCAGTCTTTAAGAAACACGAATAAAAAAAAAATTCGACATTTTCATCAAAATCGACGTTTCAAACGTAGTCGGTCGGATACCTTAATCCTTAAATTGAGAGCTTGCAAACTTTTAACTTTGCTTCGAGGGAGATGTGTGCTAGTGGGGTTGAACAAAGCTTTGTAAGTCATAGGTGTCCAGTTAAAACTTTCAGTTGTGTTCTAACGTAAAATTCCACTTAAACGTTATGAGGTACACAAAGGAAAACAGAACTGAGCTAGGTACTGCAAGATATTTTCCTTCGATAGGAAAATAATAGTTTAGAAAGCTTTGCACTGACCCTTGAAGACGATATGCGGAAAAATAACCGCAAATTGTTGTATCAACACAATTTCCGTCACTCCTAAAACACACCCTCTATATGTTTTAGGAGTTTCTGACGAACGACCTCATGGTTATCGTCCTCCATTTTACCTACTTGCCAGACATAGACACCTATAAACTCAATTCGTTACCCAAACTGAATTTAAAACGGACGGGACGACGTTTTGAAACACTGTGTGACATTCAAAAGGTAAACGGCACTGGATAGCCATTTAGAAAACGATTTCTAAGCCACATTTGTAGCCTTGATTTTTAGAGATTCTGTCGAAACTTTACCGTATATCTTATACAACAGAACTCCTTCTAGAACGTCCTTTGCCGATCTTTGTTAAGAACCTCATTTGGACTCGGGTTGATGATTGAGTTTGCACTAATTCAGATAAACAACATGTTCACTCTGGGTGTCGAAAGTTGTCATGGTATGACGTAACACGTCATAAACGTTAAATTCGGTTACCAAGTTCCGAGACCAAAATGTGTCTACTGTATTACGACCCTTGGTCACCATCTGTAAATATTTCATGTTATTTTCTGTGCTCCTACAAAATTATATTCTCCTTTTCAAGCACCCTATAATTTCTACGTATTTATAAAGAAAAAAAATATCAACGTACGTTAAACATTAAATATATGAAAACTTAAAAACTAATTTATAAGAGGATCATTTAAAATTTTCTTGATCTGCGAAAATCTAAAGGGAAAACCTCATATTTACTGAAATCTTATATTTTACCTAGTGAGGATTATAATTCCGAGTATTATAAAAAAACCTAAAATTATAGAATAAAGAATATTCGTAAGTAGATTACATATTTCTAAGACTATTTTTTTTAAATCCTCACATAAAATAATAGTCACATAAAATAATTTCATTCTTTAGTTCATACTAGACACTTAATGAATGCGGTCATTTCTCCAGGGATATTCGAATGTTCTCCCATTGATTTCTATATATATAAAGAACCATAGAATTAGTTGAAAACTAATTACCGTAATTCGACTTCAAAGGCCCTCGGGAGTTATATAACTTTAAGAAAGCATATTTATAAATTTAATTAATTATATTAATTCCTTGGGCATTTTGATTGACAAATAAGATTACTGTTAGAAAAATCCAGATTAAAATTTAGAAACGTTCATTGTGCATCTGTCAAAACTAATCAAGTAAGTCCGTTATTTTTTTATTCTTTTAATCCTTTGAGTTTCACTCAATTTAAAACTCCCCTTATTGATTAAAAATTTATCTTTTCGTCTCTAATTATTCAAAACTATAAAGTCAAGTAAATTTATAAAACCAAATAATTACATATATCTCTCAAGAAAGCTTTTTTTCTTACCACAAACTTCTACTGCATTGGTAAATATTCGTAAAAAGACAAATATCATGGAAAAGTATTTAAGATGAAAGAAAGAACCTTATTAAGGTTTTATAATCCTTACCAAAAATAATCTGAAATCAAAACATGTTCTCATAACTTACATGACATTAGAAGTAGAAAATTCTGTCGTTGACATCTGCGTATGATATCTGAATAGCTGGAGCGCTGAAACTACAGTTTTCGATATCGAGCACTCTAGTACGGATGGGTGTTTTTTTCAGTATTTGGTATAATTTTAAGCTGTCGATCGCTTATACACGATATTCCTCGAGACGATGTAGCCGGATGATGGCCGAAAGGTTAGGGCTCTGGCTTTCGGTACTAGAGTCTATGGGTTCGAATCCCACGCTTGGCATGGACGTTTGTAACTGTTCGAAATCGGCTTTAAGCGGTAGGTCCCGGTCTTATTAGCAAAAAATGACCGTAGCACTCCAAACCCAAAAAAAAAACCAAACCTCGACACGATGAACAACAACCAAAAAGAAGGCAATGATACATCGAGGGCGTCATCGATCCAATAATCCGGTCATACCTAAAGAACATAAAAAAATAGAATAAAATTGTATGAATGGTTGTTCTATACACGGGGTGCACTCCTTCCTACTGATGGGGAAGTGATATTCGGGAGGGTGGGGAGTTCACGGACGGTTAACATAATCTATTTCTATGACGGATTTTTTTAGCTCTACAATTGACGATGGAATTATTCGTCCCAAACTCTATTCCAGCTGTAAATAAAAGAAAATTCGGAATCAAATGAGGAGAGTGTAAAACTTGGATCCCGTTCTTAAAATATTTTATTCCGATTATGCAAATGCTCCAATATCCCCAATTTGGAACTCTTATGATCTCACAAATTTTGGATACGGAATGTTCCAAACGGATTTTGCATACGGAATAAATCTAATATATCATACAGATTACAAGATCATGCAATAGACAAAAAACATTGCATCATTGGTTTTGTCCAGTAAAATAACCCGCGTTAGTTATGGGATGACCAAATATTTCTGCTTTATCTAAGATTGGAACCCGAACACATTTCGTGGAATTAAGAGTCGCTAACCATTCTCTGACGTGGAAGGCTGCAATGAACTGTAGCTAGGTAATCACTTGGTAAAAATAGGTGGGTCTTTTTGAAAAACTACGGTAATGCTTTTTCTTCAAGAGGACAAAACAAAACTATACTTAAAAGCTGATTCCAAATGACTGCGAACACCTGCAAAATGTAACTTTGAAAATTAATTTTTATTTTTGATGAATAAAGGTTTTAAGGAAAAAATACTATACATTTGTAAGTAAATTCACTTAAATCCAGCACTGTCACTCAGCGATAATAATGAGATTATTATGCTATTTGAGGAAAAAAGAAATTAATATATACTTTAGAAAGTATACTGAATGTTGTATAACAGTTTTTAAAACTTAAAATTACATTAAAATACTTCTATAAAACTTCAGCAGGTATAATACACTAAAGGTTATTACACATGTGTTATATTTAATACATATGGCAAAATGGCTGCATATTATAACTTTTTAAATTTGGGTATTAGTCTCAAAGACTAGAAATTTTCAGAGTCAGTTCTATTCTCGTATTCTCTGCAGTATTGTGATCAACTGGGAGTAAAGTGTCTCCTTGGTATTTTAATTTAATTATACATCTGCATTCATATCTTGTTTTTTCGCCTATTTGAAAACGGTAGCTAAAAGAAAAATAGCAGGAAAATTTTATAAATTATGTTACGAAGTATTTCATAACCATACTCTTTATGCACACCTACATACCTTATACGAAGCTGAAGTGAAGCACTTTATCACATCTCTAAGGTATTATTTATTATGATCGTGTACACGAGCTTTTATGTCATATTTCTGACAATATATTTTATTTTAGCTTTATATTAATGCATCTAAATTAATTGAAATGAAACATGAATCCCAAAAATGAAATTATTCAATTATCATAAAAAAGGATTCATTAAATATCAAGTGTTGTTAGGGAAAATTTAATTAAATCTCTCCGAGTTGTAGTCTTGTATTGCTCTCCTGGGGGCATTAAACTGGATAGGTTATCGTTGTGGGATCCCCATTACTATCTGTAGGTATCATAAGGAAATTTCGGCGTTAAGTGCCTTGGAGTGAATTTATTTAGATGAAAGCTATCAATCAGTTCAATATTCGTTTTAATGACGGTTGATGTCATTTGCTCAAGAAGTTCTGTCTATGCGACTGATGTTCTGTTACAAAAAATGCGTTCAATATAGTCCGTTTTTATTTCGCATCACCACTTAAATATTGAGTTTTGAACTGTTTTTATTGGTTTTATTTATTGAAAATGGCTTTATTATTAGAAAAAATTACATTTAATATTGTCCATTGTTTTTCTTTCACATCATCAGTTAAGTATTGCGTTTTGAACTGGTTTTATTGGTTTTAATAATTTAAAATAGCCTTATTATGGAATATAATGACATTCAATGTTGTTAATTGTGTTTCTTTCACATCATTAGGTAAATATAGAATTTTGGACTGTTTTTATTGGTTCTTATTATTGAAATGGAATTATTCAATTATCATAAAAGATGATGCACTAAACATCAAAAGCTGTAAGGGAATATTTAATTAAATCTCTTCAAGTTCTAGTCTTGTATTGCTCTCCTGCTGGCATTAAACTGAATAGGTTATCGTTATGTGATCCAAATTGCTAGCTGTAGGTATTACAAGGAATTTTTGGTGTTAAGTGTCTTGGCTGTGAAATTATTTAGATGAAAGCAATCAATCAATTCACTATTCGTTTTTGTTACGGTTGTTGTTATTTGTTCAAGAAAATCTGTTTAGGTGATTTATGTTTTATTAAAAAAATTACATTCAACCATTTCCATTGTTTTTTCGTTTATCTCAACAGAAAAATATTGTGTTTTGGATCTTTACTGTTGGCCACTGAGTTATTATTATTATCTGAGTTATTCTTTGATATGGATGAATGAATGTTAATGAAATCAAACAGATAGATTTCATGTTTGGTGTTATCATGTAATAGTGATCCATTTATTCAAAAATTACTCTATATCTAGCTTAAGATAAAGGCATACTTACAGTTATACAAAATATAGTGTTCCGTTTTCCTGGGTTCGTTAGGATTGAATAAAATCTCTTCAGAAACTGCACACAAAATAAAATTTATTATTCTGTAAATTCTTCAGGCGCATACGCAAAATTCAAACAGAAAACATGTAACAATTTTCTTCTGTACAGCAGAAAATTCTAAAAACACGAGTCAGGATACAGAGTCTTCAATACAATACACGCCTAACGCATTTCCAATGCATTCATTTCTCAGTAGAAATTGAACCCCGAGTTCCAGTGCCAATAGCGCCCTTTACACGTACGCTCTTTCCGGCATGAAACCACAATCCCGCGCGATTGAGTGCACGTGTGAAGGTGTCGGAGAGGAAGGGAAAGCTGCTTTGGAGCATACTGCAAGTTTTCCCGCGCGCAATCCCGTACGCTCCAAGCACTCGCGAAAGAGCGTACGAGTTAAGGGCGCTAATGTCAGGTAAATTTATATACTTCAAAACCGCCCCCTATCGGTCAGCCACCTAGATATCACTAAAAGCTTCTAGAAAGGTCTAGTCGGCAAGTTGGCAACCCTTTGGCGCCATATCGCCAAATTTGGTGACCAAAATAAGTCACCAAATCCATCGCCAATTTGGCGATAGCTCTCATTTTTGGCTAGATTACCATAGACTCGTAAAATTTGTAACAATAGTTTAATTTTACGCGATGCATCTTTTTCTTTTCCTTTTAACACTGAATATTTATACATCTCGATATTCCTACATGATGTGTTGTGCTATTATTTCAAAGATAAAGTGAGAAAAACTGCAATTTTACTGACCCCATGCTAAAGAGAGGGAAAAAAATAGTACACAGAAGAAGTGAAAATGTTTCGTGGTCTTCTGTAGCTTGGAATATCTTTATGTAATTGTATTACGTATATTGCGGACATGATGTCTCTTCGGAGAAAACAGTAAGGATATATGGTATTTTTTATTTACTCATTAAAAGTGTATATATCCTTGTATTCATAAGGCCATATTAAAGGGACAAAAGGCCTTCAACCTCGTTTTTTTTATTTTCAATTTTTTTACTCTATATAAAAAAGAGAAAAAACTGAATTTCCCAATATTGAAGACACTCAGAATTCACAAATTACTATTTTGTAGCAAAATAAAGCTAATTTTCGATAAAAATATCAAAAATGCCAGCATCTTTCAAAATGCTCCATTGGCATTCCATATCATTTAAAAACCTTAATTTTTTTAACGTAAGTTTACCATATAAATATAAACATTACTGTGCATTGAATTTTTTCTGTACGAATTATCAACTATAAATATTTTTTTTATGAATGTGCCTATATTTTTATGTATTTGCATCTTTTTACTTCCTTTCATGGTCTGCAAATTTGGAAAATATTTGTGATTTTAAAGAATGATGCACAGTTTTGTGACAAACAGTTCTGTTAAGAATAATGAGAACTTTTTAAGAAGTCAGAGGGCAATTAATGAGGAAGGGGATTTTTGAAAAATGCTGCTATTAAATAAATAAATAAATAAATAAATAAATAAAAAGCCCTTTTCTACCCCAAAATACTAATTTGTGAATTCGAAGCGTCTTAAATGCAATAAAAAATAATATTAATTATTCTTATTTTGTATGTACAAATAAAAATTTAAAAATAAAAAAACAATGTTTAAGTCCCTTGCCATCTTAATACTGGTAAAACATAGAAAATGAGCTGACTTAATTATTTTTAAAATAGTATTTAAGTTTTTTAATGGTAGGGCTGAGATCTAGGGTCAATAATTAGTCAATATCTTCAGCAATAATTAATGAGCATTAGTAATTTTTATTTTCGTCGCAACAAATTATGTGGAGTATGAATCACATGTTGATTAAGTTAATTAATTGTAGATATTCACTTTTCCTTTTCTCTTTAAAATGTCCCCTCTAACAGTGAAAATTTCTCATGTTCCATGCATCTTAAAAGTAAAATATCAAATATTCCCCAATAATTGCTTATTGAATCTCCCCTATATGTGTGAAATAATAAGCTGAAACAGGTAACGTTTTCGTGCCCACTTTTTCCGTTAAGTTGTTAGGTAACGTTTGATTTTGTCTCTAACCTTTCGTTAGTTCTTTCATATTAAAAAATAACTAAGAGATAGGTAACATATGATAGAAGCATATATAATTGTTAATACACATTTAAAATTATATTAAAAATCCTAATTGGACATTAAATACTACACGTAAAACAATTGTTGAAGAATTTACATAAATGAATTTGCATTTAAAGTTAAATCCGAAGTAATATTAAAATGATAATGTATACATCCATATTTATTGAAATGTATGCTACATACTTACTTTAAATAGCTCCTTGTTTAAAATATATACATAATGCTTTCAAATATTAAAATATACTAATACCTTTATATAATAATCTAAAAAATATTAATATAAAAAAGCATCGATTAAATAATATGATCAGAATTAAAGCAAACTGTAAGGTAGACATAGACATTTATATGTAGTAAATTTTACGCCTTTAAATTTAATTTTTCCCAGTATTCGGGATAAGTTTTGTGAAAACAGTTTTTCCGAATCTCCAAACGCACCTACCCATTATTTAACACTCATATTTGGGATTTTAGAGTAAATATCCATGGACTAGTCATTATTATTTACAAATTACAGTTTTGAGAACAGGTAAAAAATATTTAATATACATGATTTATTTTTCATTTCCTCATAACCAAATTGGCTATCAAACACACTGCTTATTCTACTTCAAGCACAGATAATGACCATCTGTATGACGTAATTATCAGCATATATATTATGAAAATGTGCATTCAATTGCAAATTTACAAAATGTACAAATACACTACATATACATATTACATACAGTATAAAGCAAAAGTCGAATGTGCACATTAAAAAATTACTTGAAACTTTTTTTAGCACTGTGCACTCTTCAAAAATAAGGTCAACGTTTAAACACAAATACACAGTGATATATACTTGCACACACATGCACACAGATATATATATATATATATATATATATATATAAATATATATATATATATATATATATATATATATATATATATATATATATAATATGCCTACATCATAATTGAAAATATAATAGATTAAACAGCGGACGAGATCAAGTCCAGAAGAGATAAATTAAATATTTCCGGATTGTACTTCCTATTGCTCTCTTGGGGGCATTAGATTGGAAGGGGTGTCTGAACGGGGATAGCATTAAGCGATATCTTGCTCTAACTGGTACCATGCTGTTAATGGTTGGCAAAACATAGCTAAGACTTGCTTGCAGGAGATTATTCTACTTCATTTAATACTGTAAATCTCGAAATTCGGGAATGAAGAGATTTGTTGGGGGCAATATACATTGCGAAATGACTTATTTCTTGTGTCGGTATGGCTGAGAGGGGAATACTGAAGATTCTAGTAATGTTACTGCGTCGTATAGCGGTCTAGATCTTAATAAATAAGAGACGGGAGTATTCGTACTACATTTCTTGAACACGAATGGGTGTTTATACAAGGGGTGATGAGTGGATCTTTGATTGTTTATGTAAGATGTCCGAGAATGAAGTAGAAAAGTAATTGAGTTTTGACGAATAGTTTAAGAAGCTGACAACATCTTTTTAAAATTGTCAAATAAATGTCCACTCATGGACAAAAAAATTAGCGCACCAAGAAGGAGTCGTCAAAATGAAACGAAATTTTACATACGTAATGACTACTTTGATATAAGTAAATGATAAGAAAATCAAAGAAAAAGGATAATTTATTTTAGAGAAAAAGGCAAAAGAACGGAGGAGTGAATACTCCGTTGGACCCCCTCTAGCGCGAATGCACGATGCGATACGATCGGGCATTGAGTCATACAAGTTCTGTATGATGACTTGAGACATTTCGTTCCATATTTGCTGTAACCTTGCCTCTAGTTCGTTCAAACTCGTGGAAGGCCCAACTCGTCGTCCCAAATGATCCCAAATATGCTCGATTGGACACAAATCTGGGGATCGGACAGGCCAAGGAAGGGTAGTAACAGTGCGGAGACAGTCTTGTGACACCCTTGCCGTATGAAGCCGAGCATTGTCTTGTTGAAAAATGGCTACCGCTTTCATGAACATACCGCTGGGCTGTCATGGTGCCACGGAACAATACTAGGGGTGACCGTGTATTGTAGGCAATGGCACCCCATACCATCACACCAGCTGTGGGAGCGATGTGTCGCTGTACAGCAAAGGCAGGATTGAAGCGTTCACCACGGGCTCTCCACACACGAACACGATTGTCATCACTGCCGAGATTGAATCTGGATTCGTCGCTAAAGACGACCTGGTTCCATTCCGCTGCAGTCCAGTTTCCTCGTGCGCGGCAAAACTCCAAACGGAGGCGTCGATGGGTGGGCGTCAACGGCAGCACACGTAATGGGCGCCGCGATACCAACTGTTCTTCAGCCAGGCGCCGTCGTATGGTTCGAGAAGACACATAGGCCCCTAGTGAAGGTGCTACCTGTGCCTGGATGGCGGCCGATGAAGCAGTTGGCTGTACGTGTGCATTTCTTACGATGTGGCGGTCTTCTCGACGACTGGTCTGTCGAGGGCGTCCTGAGCCTGGTCTTCGTGTACATGACATCTCTCGGGTCCACTGGTCCCAACACCTCCTCACAACACAATCAGAGCGGCCTAATTGACGATCTACTCGCCTAGCTGACCACCCAGCTTCCATCATCCTGACGATTCTCCCCCTCTCAAACTGCGACAACTGCTTATATTGTCTTCGAACACGGCGTAATGGCATGTCTATTTCAGCTCTTCCTTTGTAAATGATTCAGCACACTGAAACAAGCGTTGGTTACCTGTTTTATACTCCTCAGAGTACGATGTTCAACGCCCTCTACCGGCTATACGTAATGCGCAATCACGCTGCATTTCTAATCATTTGCATATCTCCCCGACATGTACCTTCATTGCAAGTTTCGTTACGATCCCGCAATTATTTCTTGGTGCGCTAATTTTTTTGTCCATGAGTGTACTAATTTCTCATATATATTATTGAAGGCTATAAAAAAGTTCCCTAAATATCTTACATTATTTTGATATTTTCCATTTCCTGGTTAACCTAAAACACTTACTTTCCTCAAAGGGATTTAAATTTGGCTATCGATTAATCCTTTGTGATCTTAGAGGGCCAGTGTTCTAATGGTGAATCAAGAAGTTTGCGTTAATATACTATGCCATGAATCACATACATTACTCCTCCGTACAAGAATATACTGATGAAGAACATTTCTCAGGGTGTCGTAATTCTCAAAGGGAATTCAATTAAGCTCTCGATTTACCCTTTGTGATCTTAGGAGGCCACTGTTATAATGGTGAATTAAGAAGTTTACGTTAATATACTATGCCATCAATCACATACATTACTCCTCCGTAGAAGAATATACTGATTAAGAACATTTATCAGGGTGTCATAATTGTCAAAGGGAATAAAATTAAGTTCTCGATTAATCCTTTGTGATCTTAGGGGGGGAGTGTTATAATGGTGAATCAAGAAGTTTACCATAATATACTATGCAATGAATCACATACATTACTCCTCCGCACAAGAATATACTGATAAAGAACATTTCTCAGGGTGACATAATTCTCAAACGGATTTAAATTAAGCTCTCGATTAATCCTTTGTGATCTTAGGGGGGCCAGTGTGCTAATGGTGAATCAAGAAGTTTGTATTAATATACTATGCCATGAATCACATACATTACTCCTCCGTACAAGAATATACTGATGAAGAACATTTCTCAGGGTGTCGTAATTCTCAAAGGGAATTCAATTAAGCTCTCGATTTACCCTTTGTGATCTTAGGAGGCCACTGTTATAATGGTGAATTAAGAAGTTTACGTTAATATACTATGCCATCAATCACATACATTACTCCTCCGTAGAAGAATATACTGATTAAGAACATTTATCAGGGTGTCATAATTGTCAAAGGGAATAAAATTAAGTTCTCGATTAATCCTTTGTGATCTTAGGGGGGGAGTGTTATAATGGTGAATCAAGAAGTTTACCATAATATACTATGCAATGAATCACATACATTACTCCTCCGCACAAGAATATACTGATAAAGAACATTTCTCAGGGTGACATAATTCTCAAACGGATTTAAATTAAGCTCTCGATTAATCCTTTGTGATCTTAGGGGGGCCAGTGTGCTAATGGTGAATCCAGAAGTTTGTATTAATATACTATGCCATGAATCACATACATTACTCCTCCGTACAGGAATATACTGATAAGGAACATTTCTCAGGGTGTCATAATTCCCAAATGGACTAGAGACTAAATTTAGGTCTCTTTCAACAGAGAATGAAATAACACACAATTGCGCAAAAACGAGCAATGGCTTCAAAAGTCGAGCACACTGTTGCAATTTTACGTGAGAAGTATCTAAACTAAAAAGTTGAGATTAGAGGATAAAACAGATAGTTTAAAACAAAAACGAGAAACTTAAATGCAAGAATATATATACCTGATAAAATACGATAAATAAATTGAAGGAAAAAATAGTTAATAGTAGACAAGAAAAAATATAATAAAACTATTAGACTTTATCTTACAACTAAGGATTTTTTCGTTGGCTTGATATTTTCCACATAACTATGAAATTTACTTGCTGTCAACAAGAAACAAGGTAAGTAGGATAAAGGATGAATTTAAAACATCATTCTTTAAAGAGAAGCTGTTCTGGTTATCAGTAACGTTTACGAATCTTTTTACAACATATTCTTTTCAACACAGAATGACCGCAATATTTGGCTATCTAAGAAGGTAAATTTTCACCCTTCAAAAATATATAAAGAATTCCTGTAGTATAGATCTCTTTTCAATCAGAATTACATAAGAAAAATCATTGAAGATTCAGCATTATGATAGGATTAACGAATTACTGTCAAATAACATACATTGCATTTAAATTCACATGAAAATTTTCTAATTTAGGTTACACTGGTAGGTTATACCATCATTTATAATCCTTGCATTATGAAATCCCGAAAACATCTTACTAGAAGCTGCGTGCAATTTTAATTTGCATATTCTTCACTTTAGATTTAGATGTCTACCATTCTCAATGTACAGCCTGAAAATTTACTTCTCTGACTCAGATAGCTTTCTCTATTACATTAAAGGCTGGTACTTTGCCTGCTGTTAAGTTTGTAAGCATCTTCAACTATGATGGGAGAATGATAAAGCTTTTAATTTTTGGCATTATCTCGCTCTAAAAATTGCAAATGTGTAGTTTCTGGATATCATAATTTCCAACAGAGAAGTATGCAAGTAGGCTGTTTTAACTCTGCCTAGCATTATTAAATACACTTTCGCTCTGAACCTTTACCTTGTTTTAATATCTTGTAGGACATTAAACATTAAGTTTGATAGAGAACCGAAGTGTACGAATGAAATATGCATTCTTACTTAATTAATTTGAAAACTAAATTTCTTTTCAGCATACAACATAATTATTAACACTAATAATTGCACTTAAAACACTTAAAGTTAACAATTTGACTAAGAATAGGAACAAAAAATTAGAAAAATTGGTTCATTAGGTTTATGTTTTATTATTTTTGTACAATTTTCATTTTTAATTTCACAAATATAAACAAGATTTCAGAAACGCATATTGTAATTGCACAAACATCACCAAGAGAAAAAAGAAACTGCTTCTGATTGGATGCACCGGGAGGACCCATGTGCTGTTTAAGGTCCAGAGGATTTCCCTAGTTTTGCCTAGTGTAGGTACACAAATAAAAGCTGACGGCGGCATTCCAGACGTATACAAAATCGTCATTACATTCGACTTTAGAAGTGTCGACCACTCCTCCCTATCCAAATCAGTATATATAAATATTGAAACGGATATTATCTAATAATGACATTCCTAAAAAATTAAATTAAATATTAAAACAGGAAAATGTATCATAATTCCCCAATAGACACATGGAATACTACAGCCCCTTTTAAAATTTCCATCGACCCCCAAGGGGACCTCGTTGGGAATCCCTAGTCAATTTACAAGATTACTACGTGGTCGCAGTAAGCTCGCTTACACCTCTTCATAAATTTAAAGACATCTTAAAACTACATCCTCGTTATACTACCTGCATTAGAAACTCTAGGTTTTAAAGATTGAAATGATACGTTGAAATCAGTTGATTAATTCTTAATCATTAATTCAATCTATTTTCTTAATGCAATTTTATTTCGCAATTCAATTAGTAATATTACAGATAATCAATCTTTTTCAACACTCGAGCACTCTTATTTTAAAAATTACGTAATTTATTGGCTAATAAGACGTTAAAAGACGTTTTTCTAAATTTGTTGAAAATTAGATTTTACAAGCATGTAATTATTAAGAAAATCGATGAAGTCTTCAAAAGACTATTACTCTAAACTATGTTTAATTTAAGCGTAATAATCTTTGGTAAAGATAGAGATTAGTTCATAAATAACTTTTGATGCTTTCTTTTCCCTCCCTTTGAAAATATTGAAAATGTGATTATTTTATGTTTACTTGTAACTAATTTTTCAAATTATATATGTTAATTGGCTGTGCTAATATAAATATCTACAGCATTTATTTACAGTACAAGAAGTAAACATTTTTATTTCCAAGAAACATTTTGGAAATTATGAAGTTCCCCTTTTTAATGGGTTCTTTATAAAAAAAAAAGGATTTGCTGTTTTCTCAGGTTATAAACCATAATTCTCATCCTACAGCAATGGTCCCCAACCAGTGTGCCACGAGATTTTTTTCGTGGATAAAAAAAAAAAAAATATCAGGTAGTATCTTCTAACGAAACTACCGTGGGTTATTAACGTAGAGTTACTTATCGTTGCTTACGTCTTTTGTATGTACACACACACACACACATATATATATAATAATAATATATATATATATATATATATATATATATATATATATATATATATATATATATATATATATATATATATATATATATATATATATATATATACGAGGGTTGTAAATAAAGTAATGGACCCGGAAAACATTTTTTAATGAACGTACAAGCAAAAGTGCATTACATTCCTTCAATATAATTACCAACAAGGTCTTGAACCTTTTGCCGGATGTCAGGAAGCTGTAGGATACCGTTGGCAAGGTGTTAAGTGTTGATGTCAGCGACGGAGCGCCTTAATGCTCGGATCACAGTCAGGAAATCGGATGCCTCGAAGGATTTCTTTCAACTTAGGAAATAGCTCTTAGTCACAAGGACTCATGTCAGGTGAGTACGAGGGTTGTTCCAACACCTCCCAAGACGACCTCACTAAAGATCATTTACAGCTCGTGCAATGTGACAACGAACATTGTCATGCAACACGATAGGAAGATTGTCCCGCAATAAACGTGGACGTTTGCGCCGTATAGCCGGTCTCAGATGGTGCTGTAGCCACAGGCAACCTTGATTTTAATCCCGTCCACTGATTACTTTTTTGTAAACAGGATTTACAAAAAGGATTTACAGGATTTACAGTGCCGGTAGAAACGGCACTGTCCACTTCAACGTCACGCAGCAACTACCCCTTCTACTGGATGGACGGTATAATGCACCCTACACATCGACAACAGTTCCACCTCACTCCTCCGATATCCTGTTTACGCATGCCTGATGTTCTACGACTGTCTGGGATACGCTGCCACTACTTTATTTACAACCCTCGGAAATATATATATATATATATATATATATATATATATATATATATATATATATATATATATATATATATATATATACATATATATATATATATATATATATGTATGCATGTCAAAATTTTGACGTGTTTTGCTACTTTTCTGTTTCACTTTTTATTGCTTGCCCAAGTGATACAGACTGGGTTTGGCGCACTGCCAAAATTATAACTCCCGAGGCAGGACATCTGAAATTTTTCTTTCCGGAGGACCGTTATGGAAGAACGTAATCCTACGTTAAAAAAATTTAAGTTGGGCACTCTCAAAATAAATATTAAGTCCATATCAAACATTTGTGCTCTAAATACCAATCTTAAGTCTCACATTAATAAAACAAAACTATTCTTAGTCATTTCAGCTTTTTTTCACCTCACTGAGGCTCCGAAGTTCATTTGCCCTTAAAAAAATTCAGTGTAATTACTCCAACACTATATCGTAGTTACACATACGACGGTATTACAGAAAGTTATATCTTCCTTTATAGAAATAACTTAAATACAGTTTTCCCAATCATAGCATTATAAATGTAAGAAAAAATGAATTTTTCCTTCCCAAACCAATTTTTAGAATGCTTCTCTGCAATGTTCTTATTGCAGGAACCTTGGAAGTCAAAAATTCTGTAAAGTGTCAGAATTAAACATTTTACCCAACTTTTAAGTAACCCTTCATTTTCTAAATAATATTATTGAAATAAATGTTATGATCTTTAATTAAATTCACTAATGACGTCAAAAAATACGTCTCGTGTTTGATATTATTTCTTTTCCTCTAATTTAACATTTTAAAAATAGAAACGATGTAAATTCTGAAATCTATATTTACCTATTGTAATGTTTTAAAAACTTTTTTGATTTATATATGTTTTCAAACACAAATAGTTCTCGTTTGCAGTTATATATTCAATTATTTTGTTTATAACTGAGTTTATAGAATCTACGTGTATCATATTACACCTCTATGAGCATTATATACATAATCTACCTCAATGATATTAGCAAATTAGAAATATAATATAGCAAATTATACATAAATAAATTATAATTCAAAGCATCTAATGATATTTAGCTAACTGAATAATAAAAACTACATGTAGTGGAAAAATGATGTTTGATTTTCTCCCCTGAAATAATCAGTTCGTTCAGTGAACTAGATTCAAATTATTTAACCAAATGGATACGAAACTAGATACATCATTCAATAAAGTTAATGCGACAATATTCAATAATATATTGATTGCACCGCAAATTAATTGCGAAATCTAATAAATCAGAGATGTTTCTAGCAAGCATTGCTCTGTAACACAAAGGCCTAAAATAACATCCGAATTCATATCTATAAAGTTACAGAAACTGACTCCGCTAATTTGACTGTCACAGGAAGAAATAAAAAATGGCTGCCCGAGGAAGTAGCAGTTCTGGAGTATAAATTTTATTAGTGCAAGCGGGACCATTTCGGGTCCACTGGAGCGTAAGAGCAATTATACGCCAAGCCGATCTCATATTAGCTACTAGTTTGTGAGTTCTATGACGAGGATAACGATGTTGCTACCTTGTTACCGCAATATGAGACTTAGCAAAAGGGGTTGTACACAAATTGACTTAACAGTGTGGCATTACGCTTTAGCAGGCACCGTTTAAGGGTGACATAATTTTATTAAGGCAATTAAAATACTGAATTTTAGAAACCCCGTTTGAAATTAATAATCATTCGAGTAGTTTAATGAGCTAACCTGATTGTTGACATAAAATGAAAAGTATTTCACTCTCCTAAATATTTACATATTGCTTGAATTTACTGCCAGTTAATTTAGATAAATATTTCTAACTTTCAGATAATATTCAATCATTATGAAATTAAATGTGTTCTCTCTATTATTAAACTTTAAGACGATCATTTACAAACAAGAATCAATAATAATTAAAAAATAAAAAGAACTTTTTATATACCACGTTTTTAAATTTTCTGTTGAATCATATAAACTTGACAAATCTATGTATTAATAAATACTTTTTTGAATTTTTTTGATGAATTATCCCATCAACGGGAAAGAAAATGATCGGCCTGCACTGTGCTCAAAATGCAAGGATGTACCGTGAACTACGCAGTTCTGTACCTCGGAAAAAAACTCTTCGCCAAAGGACAGGCTTACGTCGCATTAAGCCGAGTTAGAACCTTGGAAGGACTGCGCATCGAAGAGTTTAACTGCTCCAAACTTACTGGAAAGACCTCTTATTTCGCCAAATCACAATTTTAATATTTTCCTTTTAATTATTTTTCACTTGTATTTAGTTTTATTTTTCTCTCCTTTTCTTTCTTAATTGCACAAACCTTCACTTAATTATTCTTTTTCACTTTCTTTTATTTGATTTTAATCACTTTTTTTTCGTTTCCACTATCCACAGACTTTATAAACTGCTAACTTTCATAATTTTTTTTAATTTTTCGCACAATATTTTTTTTAAACAAACTAAATTCACATGTATTCTGTTTCCAAAATCGTCAAACGCCGTAAAGTAAAAGTGCAAGCATTGAATTCGATCGAAGCGCCACCTTGCGGATTTTTCTGCTTAAAGTTGGCTAAAAGTATTACAAGAATGCATTGTCATCGTGTTCTGAGTTATTCTAAAAGTTTCAAATATCTGGCTAGACGGGAAGTTAGTTAAAAATCGATTGCAAGATTTGTACTGGACAGACAATAAAGCGAGTTCATAAACACGAAGTAATAAATAATTACAAGATAAAAAGAACTTTTTATATACCATGTTTTTCAATTTTCTGTTGAATCATACAAACTTGACAATTCTATGTATTAATAAATACTTTTTGAAAAAAAAATTGATGAATTATCCAATCAACTTGAAAGAAAATGAAGTTAATTGGAAGTTAACTTGCGTTTAACTCTTCGTTCCCGTTCTGGCCGATAGATGGTTGCACCAGTCTACAAAACAAAATTAACTTAAAATAATAAAAACATGGTAAAAATCTGCTTAAAGATGACTAAAAGTATTTTAAAAATGCATTGTCATCGTGTTCTGAGCTATTCTAAATGTTTCAAATGTCTAGCTAGTCGGGAAGTTAATTAAAAATCGATTAAAGATTTGTACTGGACAAAAACACAAACACACCCTCAAACAAGAAAGCAAGTTAATAAACACATGGTAAAAATAAAGTGATGAACCGAGGTATACCGCTCTCATTATCAAATATTACATTTCTATATATTTTTTTTTCACTCGATAAAAACGAAAGATAACCGGATTACAAATTGAACTAATCATCTTAAGCACGTATTCACAGAAGCGTATTGAAGAAGCGTATCATGGTGTGAATCAGCCTGACTGCCCTTCTCCAGCAAAGAGCGCTATGCGAAATAGGATACTCCATATCCACTGAACCGCTTTGCAACAACCTCATATAACATGAATCTCATTGAGAATTTTATACCTCATTGCAAATACGTAATGGGCGTTTTTCATGACCAGGATAACGATGCACAAAATCGAGCACAAAATTTCGGTCGTCATTCCCGGCGTCCTGACTTCAAAGCCAACACAGTAATGTAAGGAATATCCATCTAAAAATAGCACTTCCTCACATTTCGCCATCTCTTTTTCCATTCATCGAAAGGTATTGTGAGTCGATTGATTGTTTTAGACTTATGCACCAGTGACAAATAGGGTTTCCATTCTTATCGATTTGCTTTTCTCGATGATACCGATATTAAAATTTTCTTCAAGGAATATTCGTTGTTTGCTTTCTAATATTTACCAATGATTTGGGCGCTGTGACCCAGTAGGCAAGAGCGGCAGGCCAGTGATCTGAACGTCCCTGGTTCGATGCTCGTCGCTGCAAATCCACCGTCGCTAATGGTGTCTGGGACACGTAAAATAGGTCGTGGCTGCAATGTCCTCCAAAATCTCAAATTTACCTCAGGAGGTGCGGGGTCAAGTGTTCCTGTCTCGTTATTTGACTCGGTTCAAAAGTACGGGACCGGTCATTTAGCCATGTCGGAATCCGACCCTTGTGGTGCTAATTCGAAACAGGAGTCCCCCCTTTCAGCCCATTAGCCTATTAAGACCTGGCGAATGGAACCTCCAACCATTGGGCATTAGCAACAACAACCATTGATTTTATCTTTTTGATGTCTAGTGTCCTTGAGGTGATTATCGGCAACGTCAGTAATTCGAACCCAAGGCTGTGGATATCGAAGCTATCGTCTTTTACTCTACAGCATCCAATGAAAGAAATGAAATTTCTCAGGAGCTAAGGATAGGCTAATAAATAGAAATCTAGCTTTTATGTCTAGGGATCGAATACTCGATTCCTACACCTGGCAGGTGGCCTTGTAAAAATATCAGTAAAAATCATAATTCAGCAAAATTTTAAATTTTCAACGAAATTATAGATAAACATGTATAAATTATAAATAAACATTATAAATAAACTTAAAACTAAACATGTACATCTTACTATTGTAGTTTTAACCATAATTACTTTTACATCATTGACTACGGTCTTTGTTAGTAATGTTTGTATCACTGAACAACAAATACACAACTGACGATTAGTCCCTTGCAAGGCAAGAAGGGTGCTTCTCAAGTTTTAGCACTTACTACTGGACAACACAAGGGTCCCAGTACGATTCCACAAAACTGATATCGCCATCCACTTTAGCTAAAATCGTTAAGAAATTATCTTGATCGATTTATTCTGATTTTTCTTCTCTTTCCGTTCCATCGATCTTTAGAACTACCACACACCTATTGTGTTCATGTTTTTTTTTAGCTTGATTCAACGTAATCGTATATTTATGACGTTTTTAAGATTCTAGGGTGGTAGTGAAATCTTAATTTGCCAAGAGTCGTGTAAATACTCCCTTTAGAACACATTCAAGATGTTGAAAGTCTTGTTGCTGGCTTTATTATCAGTCTCACGCAAAGTCATTTGCATCTGTAATAGTGCGTTATTATGCACAGATTCGGCTGCCCACACAAATGACTTGTTCGCGTTTATTCAGCTCATGATTTATGCAGTGTCTTCTTATTCGAATGCATTTCTTCATAATTTTTATTCCCCTAGATATTTCCCTAGATTTCCCCCTCCTCCTTATACCCCTTTTTTTTCTATCAGAGATTTTTGCATAATATCCTTTGCATAATACTGATATTTTCTTATGTATACACCAGCTTATTAAAAACAACACTGTACGTTTTTAATCTTTTCCTTACGTAGTGGGATAGCATGTATCCCAAGAATACGGGCCCAAGAATGAATACAAACACACACACACACACATATATATATATATATATATATATATATATATATATATATATATATATATATATATATATATATATATATATATATATATATATATATGTATGAGGCGGTGAAGAACGGCAAAGTGATGTAAGTCACATTTACATCTTTTTTTATTTGAGAGCAAAAGTGTAATCTCCATGTTCAATATATAGTGGAATTTCAAATAATTATTATTTGCAATATTATAATAATTATTATGAATTATAATTTTTTCAATGTATAGTGGAATTTTTTGTAGTTTTTTCAGTAAAACTCTTTGGACTTACATCTCTTGACTTACTAACTTATACCACTTTACTTTTCCCCGCCTCATATATATATATATATATATATATATATATATATATATATATATATATATATATATATATATATATATATACTCTCCTTAATGGCCATTCTTACAATGGGGTATGAAATTTCCCGTTCTAAAGAGGAAACCTGAAAAATGGGCCCCGTAAGCTAAAGGTTAAGGTTGAAGAGGAAAACTTACATATGATCAAAAATCTATAAAAGTTAGTAACTGCTCAATAATGAAATGTGAGTGTCGTTTAAGCGTTTCTTAATTCAGTTATATAAAAATTCTTTAAAATGTTTTATAAGAAAACATTTTTTTCCCAATGCCGTTGTCACTTGTTTTGATGACATTCGCTCAACCAGCATGCGAAATTTCTTTGACAACTGTATTATAAGAGCACCTCATGAGACAACTAAAATTGTCCACCTATAAAGGATGAGTATTTATCAAAAAGTATAGAAATTTCTGTACTTAATAATATAGGATACATTATCTCGAAAATAGACAAAATCAGCTGTACGATTTCGTAAAATACTACTGAACTCATATGTATTGGTAATTTAAAAATTGATTCTGTTCTTTGGGTAACAAATCATTAGTAAGGAATCTTCGATTTTCCTCATCAGTGATGAGAACTTCTAAAATATAGTCATAAGGTAAAAAATAAAAAAAATACTCGATACTTTTTTAAAAATTGCTATTCTCTGAAAATAAATTGTTATTGTTACAGCCACATTCATTTTTTGTTTATTTATTAAACTTGCTTTCTTTAAATTTATTAAATGTATTGTTTATTTTTTTTATTTTGGAGCACCATATAGGTGAGTCAACATTGCTCCCTAGGCTACTTCAATTTTTATCTAGTAAACCCTGGAGCGACGCAGAGTGGGATCGTACCCTCTTCCCACTCTCCCACCACATGGGAAGAATTTCCGAGATTCAGATTTAACGTTCCCATCTCCGGCGTAGACACGAAGCCATTCACTGACGTGTGTGGGGATTTGAACTGAGCTACCTTCGTCCGAATTCGTCAGAGCACTAACCACTCGGCTGCCTCGGGCGTTTCCAGCGGACTTTTATCAGATTAAAAAAAACTGGAAAGCTATATACCATTTATCATTATTTTATTTAAACGCGCTCTTTTCATGTAATTCTTCTAAATACCGTTGTATATGATATCTAACGGTATACAACAAAATTTTAGGACTTTCCAAATTTTCAAGACTATGTTTTCACGCACCCATCCTTCAATAAGTGCAAATAATCGATGCGATTGTGTATCATAAGTCAAAGAAAACAGCAGACCGAAATATTTTTAACATGGCTCGTAATAATAAAGAATATGACCGTCTTCACAGAAAAAAACCCGAACATAAATTTTAAAATAATTTTATTTAAACTCCATTTAAATCTTTACGAATCTTCATGAATCTGATTTCCAACTTCTAAATACAGTAAAACCCCATTTATCCTGCTCTTATTTATCAGGATCTCCGGATTATCCGGATCAGATTTGTAGACATTTTATAAAATTAAATGTTCCCATTAGATAATAAGTTTTAACTATGATAGCAAGAACGTAGCTATAAGCACGCCAAATATTCGATTTTTTGTTTGATTCAGTGTATAGTTCCTGCATAGGATGTATACGAAGTTATGGTAATAAAATGCTTTTTGTTGGGTTTAAGGTAAGCTTTACTATACTTACCAATTCTTTGTTAAGAAATGATATGAAAAGTTATTTTTATATTTTTTTATGTCTTGTAAACAATACTATGTAATTTAGTCACAAAACATAGTTTTTTATCGTAACAAACGGTACGCCTGCTTAGTTAAGGATTTTGTTTTGCTTATTACCCATATTTCCCGGATTATCCGGATTTTGGATTATCTTGATTTTCGATTATCCGGATTGTCTATGGTCCCATTTAGTCCTCCATAAATGAGGTTTTACAGTAGTCCCTTTCTGACGATATATAACACTGTTTATAAATTATCAAAGTTTTCAGGTGTTCAGGGGCCCCGGGTTGCCCAATTGGTAGATCTGTAGTGCTCGGCCAGCACCCAGTCCTATATAAAACATCCCCGAACATGGGAAATTAACCTTCGGCTGTGTATACATTAATTGCTACACAGCGCCAGTCTTCGGTGGATCAATGGCCGATACACGAAAGGGGAGGGTGCCGAGGTGTCAAACGAGTTTTCAGGTGTTCACCGAACACCCTCACATTCATTACCACTCAATACAGAAAGTACACTATACAAACTCGACGAAACAAGCAAAATATGTACCTAATACTCAAACTTAGAGTGCAGGCTAAATCAATCCTACAAAATATAAATGTGAGAAAAAAAATTATGTCAAAGATTAAAATAATATTTTATATTTATATTAAACTGTCGTAGCTAAGCCCATCCACATTTCATTTAAAAACCACTCTTAAAAGGTATTGAGGATTAACTAATCTCCTTCCTTCATAATCTTCTTTACTATCTACAAAAACCTTCTAAATACCAGTGAGAACCTAAACTAGTAACATCATTGGGTCTCTTACTCAAAATCATACGTCTAACTAAAACCCAAATTTATACAAGAAATGTTTTGCATATACTCTTACAAATTGATGATTATTGGCGATGATTATTGAATTGACCTGTGGCATCAACCCGCCTTTTATCGTTTCCTTGCTAACCTCTTGATACATCGATGATCATTGACGATGATTATTGACGATGATTCTCGATGATGATTATTGAATTGCCGTGTGGCATCAACAGGACTTTTATCGTTTTCTTGCTAACCTCTTCATACATTTAAGATATTCTAATTTACTTAAGCTTTCGGGTTGATATTTCGAGAGTCAATAACCCTGCAGATTAGCAAGGGGCAGATATACTTCCTTAAATAGTAGTTTGGTTACTGTTGAGTTTTTAATATTATATCACCTTTTACTTTTTTTCTATTTTTACATATCAGTTAAATGCTGTCGACATTTTACGAGAAAAGAAACTGCCATGAAATTCTATTACTTAACAAATTTGAAAAAAAAGATGTACAAAATATTACTGTGCCGGAAAACCCTCATGTTATTTTACATTACAATCATGAATAACTGGTATTAAATAATGCATTATTTTTCTTAAAGTGTAGAAAGGATTGATGAATGTTACTTCTATTTGAGTTTCATCCAGTTTGGTGTTAAAATTTCGAGATATCTGGGACCTACTTCACTGTCCATAAAGAGCTGATGGTCCCATTTTCTGAGAATAAGAAATGCAGTAACTGTTTGAAAAATTAAATGAACATCTGTGTATCGCTTTAATAGATTACTTGAGGGTGTGCTGCAAGACCTTACTGCTGCAAAATAAAATTAGGTTTTCTATATTTACTCAAGGATAATGCTTTTCAACTTCATGCATATTTGTGAAGTTCATCTAACATGATAACACAATAATAGAAGCCATACAAAAAATTTTTCATAAAAATTATACGAGTGATTACTGTCATTATAATAACTATCATTGTGGGACATTAACTATCAGTATATTCATTTACGAATAGTATTTACGAATCGCGGATAATACTGTTAATATAGTTATATTGACAAATATTTATGCAAAAAACCTTGAATAGTTAAATAAAATGTGTTGTTATTGTCTTTTTTTTCTGTTGCTTTACACATACAGTTATCGCATACTCCCAAAAGTAGCGAATACTGTTATTTTATGAATTTTTGAAGCGAGATTGCATCCACAGGTAAAGATTTAAAGAAAAAGTTTTTTTTTTTATTTCTGGGGAATAAATTATGAGAAGAAACATTTGAATAAATAAATTTTAAAAGTTCTTACTTCATACGGCAGTACGAATTTAAAATTAGACCTACGATATTCTTACAGGTTTATATGCCCTTGCGACAGCAATTTCCATCGTGTATTTTCATCTAAGCGTTTGTAAAACTAAAACGTATTTGTTTAAATATGTAATTACTAGGCAATAGTTCGTTTCATTAAAGTTCAAACAGCATTTTCATAATCATGAAAGCACATGAAAATAAGAAACATATTGTGTTTTATATCAGTACGTAATGAACAGATATCGTAGAATTTTAGCACAATAAGTTACGACTGCTATCAGTATTTAAAATTCATCCTTATTCTGACTTGTTTTTAAAACATTAATGCGCAGTCTAAAGTATTAATATGTTTGGATCAAACAGCAAATACTATACAAATTTAATCATTTATGTATTTAAACCTTTTGTATAAGGTCCTTTTATAGAAATTCGAAGAAAAACATTTTTAACAAGGTTTATTTATTAAAGCTGCAAAATACGAGTTCCATAAAAGTGATAAATCAAATTCCCTATTTTTAGCAATTAAGGCTAACCATTCCGATAACCATTCGGCTAACCATTATTGGCCGAGATATATAATAAAGAATAAAATGCCCTTCATAACATTTCACTTCTGCTATATTTTTTATTTAGAAACATAACATAGGAATAAAAGTTATTTATCCCATTAGTGGTCGGTAAATTAATGGAAAAATATATGAATACGTGAACTGTGAAACCGCGAATTAGTACCGATTAACCAATGATAAATGGAACATAAAAAGCATCTATTTTCTTCGTATACAAGATCTCGGTTGCACAGATTTTAAGAACGAGTTCCAGTTTCCTTCGACCCATTTCAATTGAAATGCACAAAGTAGTTTTTCTACAAGGAATTACTGGAGACCATTTATGACCTTAAAATCTTTAAAAAATAATTACCATTGAAATTGAAATTTAATTTTTATTAAGTGATGCATAAACATATATTTATCACTTACGGCCTGTTCCACAATCCGTCAGTCAGCGTGAGCATGACTCGTATTGACATATTTTTAACCAATCACAGACGTTAACAAATTCCCTAATTCCTCCTAAGCTAATCGCTTGGAGGTTTGCAAATGGTTAAATATATTTAAACACGAGTAACGCTGACCCTGGCGGACACTGTGTGAAGAGTACCTTACAGGAATCAAAAGTGTACCACTGAGATATTATGCTTATATTTTATGAATTTCCCAAATTTTCATCATAATACCTCAGTGGCACCAATGAGTAATTAAAAATATCAAAGCATAAATGTAATATTACTCGAATAATGTAATATACTCGATTTGAAAATAAAGAGTGAAAATTTGTTCATGTATTTCCTTGATACTTTATTAGAGATTATAATTAGAGCTTCTTCTATGAAATATGAACTTGGCTATAATCAAGTCAACCTGGTGACAAACGGCTGTTTTATAATACGAATTGGGAGAAATTCATTCCAAAGATGGAAGACAAAATACGGCAAAAAGAGAGTAGTTCATCATTAAGGGGTCAAGTCCCGGCAATCGATTACGAGAATCTGTAATATATTTATTGATCTATCGGAAGAAAGTATTTATCAATGAACTTTTTTTTACATTATTATATGAGCCAACTGTCAGAACTTTATCAAAAACACTTTCTCTGATGAAAATCAGATGCTTATTATATTTCTGTGAGAAAATAGTAAATTAAGCTTTCTGTACAAATATTCGTAAATTATATTACTTATCTTTGTAAATGAACTATATATATATATATATATATATATATATATATATATATATATATATATATATATATATATATACATACATATATATATACATACATATATACATACATACATATATACATACATACATATATACATACATACATACACACACATTTATTTATTTATTTTTTTTTAAACCAATACGGAGGCACTTGTAATCAAACATTGGCCTATACTACGCCGCAATTTTACTGCCCATTTTATTATGGGGGCACCATATAGGCAGACAGCATTACCCCCTATGAAGGGACGACACGAACGGAGGCTTTTTTCGTGTCGCAACACCGGGATTCGATCTGAGCACCCTCAGAACCGAAAACCAACAAGCTGTAACACAGGGCCGACACACACACACACACACACACACACATATATATATATATATATATATATATATATATATATATATATATATATATATATATATATATATATATACATATACATATATATATATATATATATATATATATATATATATATATATATATATATATATATATGTATGTATATATATGTATATACACACACATATATATATATATATATATATATATATATATCAAGTTGTCCATGTCTTTTCATTTTTTTTCACTTACTGTTTCATTGGGGAACTCGAGGTCTTGGGATGTTTTTTGGTTATACCTGCATCCTATTCAGAAAGATCCCCTCAAGGTAACTGATTTGGTTAGTCTCCCTGATTACGAGACCAGTCGGTTACCTCATACATCTAGTTTAGTTCCGGCACTATTACAGAATCTTTTTTCTGGTGCGTGGAGCCCTGAGTGTTTGATTTCTGTATTGTTTTTGTCTACATTCTTCTTATAATTATCTAGCTCTGTTAAATTTAGTTATATTTCCTTTTTTAATATGAAGATATACATCAACTGCGGAATCTTTTATTGAAAAGTTATTTATGTTTTCAATGCTAGGGTAGGTTTTGAGTTAATTTGTTTGGCAGTCTATGCCCGCCTTTTTAATTTTTTTGCTTGTGTTTATTTGTTTATATTTTTATACATTAAATAAACTATACGTCATGCAAAATTATACCAGTTTTTCCTGTTGGGGAAAATGTGTAATTCCCGTCGATGCTTTTAAGCCAAAAGCTATATTCTTAATTTAATATGACCAGTTTATGTGCTCAGCTAAAAACCTATCGATTTAGTTGACAGTCATACAAATGTGGAGTAGTTTACCATTGTTATACGCAGAAGCAGTGGTTTACATAGTTATCATTTTTGTAAGAAATGCAGTAATGTGTTTAGGTAATCCTACAAAGATTATTTCTGTACTTTTCTTTCCTATAATTCCTATAATTTTTCTTGTGAATCATTAATTATTTTTTCGATACTATAAACATATAAAATTAGACTAATTTTATAGGACACATTAGAACTGATTAAAATAAAAACTTTTTGATTACTATGGGTTAATTTAATATTATTTAAAGTTATATAATTTTTAATAAAATTATATAAAATTATATAATAAAAATATAATTTTATATAATTTTATTATACATTAATATAATTTATAATAAAATTATTATAATTTTATTATAAATTAATAAAATTTATATAATTTTATTTTAAGCACATTAGAACTGCTTAAAATAAAAGCTTTTTGATTACTATGGGTTAATTAGACAGGTAGTTTGGTACAATTTATCCAACTAAATTTCACTGATAAACTCTTAAAATTGCCTCTAAACAAATCACATATATTATTTACGAGAAGTGTAAACATAGACTACGAATAACTAGTAACAAAATAGAAAGATAGTTACACTCTAGTTTATTAGAATGCGAAGGAAGAGGAAATTCAGCTTCCATTATTAGCAAAATTAACTCCCAGAGTTCTTGAAAGTGTAGATAGTTTTTAACTATTTAAATTTTCGGGCTTCAGTTTCTTTCCGGGCTTCAGTTATTTAGTTATTATCCAACATAATACTAAAATTTCTAAAATTTTCTATTTAATTTTAAATGTAAATTTGCATTTTCTTAAGCAGGTGGGAACTCGTTTCAAAATCTCCCACTGTTGATCCGTCAGATTTTTAAAAAATTTCTCCTAACTAAAGGTTTTAAATGCATAACCAATAACGTCAGTAAATAAAATTTTCTCTATTAAAATCTTATCTATTTTTGAAAAATATATCTTATTTCATTTTTCTTTACCCTTTAAACACAATATAATTTGGAAATTCTGAGCTAAATATTATGTTTGTTATAGAATGATTCGATCTGTCTAACATTACAAAATTTTGCCAAACGAATATTCTAAAATCCTGATTATTTTTCTAGAGGAGATTAAATTGTAAAGAAACTATTGGTGATAATATACGTCAATGATGCAGAAGCTCTAAATTTTTGTATTTAAGTTCTCTTCGTATTTTTCTGTAAATTTAGTGTCAAAGAGAATTTTCTTTCCTCCTGCTTCGAAATATCTAGAGAAAAATTGTATTACATATTCAGCGCCTGCATTTTTGGAAAATTTCTACATTTTATTAGCATAGATTAAAAGGTCGTAGAAAGATAAATCTGAGAAGCTGTAAAAATATATTCGTCTCAACCAGAAGTCGAATTTAGATTTATTTATTCCTCTGTGAATTAAGCAACAGAAATGCCCCTGGAGTACGCCGCTGTTGTACGTAACAATTACGAGACCGTGATATTTCATGACTTTATTCAATTTAAGGTGAATTCGTATTCAGAAAATTTTTACTGAAAAATTCGCAAGAGCACATGCAGTAGACTATAGTTAAATTTCCCATTTGAAGTAAAAATTTCATTAAATAGTGTTTCTTTCTGGCTACTTTACATGATATAATAAATTGTGATTTATTTTTTTGTATTATCTATAGATTTTTAACATAGTACTTAATTAACAGAAATTTAAATTATAGCGGCAGAAAATTTTTGAATAAACTTTTTGAAAATCATCTCTCAAAACGAAATGTTATAAATTTAATTATTCTTTGCAGCTTTCAGCGCCTATAAAAATAATTACTAAACAATGGGAAAGAAAATATATATATATATATATATATTTATGTGTGTGTAAATATTTCTAGAAAATTAGACCATTTCGTTATTTCTCCTTTTTTCACTGGTTTATCAGCTAAATAAAACACTCACACACAAAGATAGGGATCGAGGTAGCCTAGTGGTAGCGCGTCGGCTTTCCGTACTGAAGGTGATTGATTCCCGGCAAGCGCCATTAAATTCCTCAGTGTCTAGTCTGGATATGGGCACGTTAAATCCGTAGACCGGAAAGTCCATTCATGAGTTCAGAGAGGGTGGGAGAGGTTACGATCCCCCCAGACGTCGCCCCTGGGTGTGATTGGTCAAAATTGAGGTGGCACCTGGATAAATCGGTCTTGTGATTCCATTATAAACCGAAGCCACACCCCTCACCCTCTACATAAATGAACTTCGTCGGGAATTCTTGGCATTAGAAACAACAACACACAAGCATTCATTGATTTTGAAAATAATCCAATGCAAAAATATAAAGTTTTACTAATTCATTCACAATTATTTTTGTTTATTTGAATATACTTTGAATATATTTTATAATATGTAAGTCTAATATATAACATATTAATCATTAGACATACGAAGCAGGCATAACTGATTTAACAATGTATTAAAAACACTTAATTTTATGCTGTAAACGATTTTAATTCTATTGAAGCGCATTTTTTAACAGAAATTTCATCACATACTTTGTATTATTATATGACTTATATAACTCTAATTTAATATACCTACTTCATACAAAATTACCGCTAATTATATATTTTCCTTAAAATAACGATGCTTTAGGATCGATAGAATTCTGAACGCATTTTTACGTTTGGCGAAAAGATAAAACGCTTTTAAATTTATTAATTTTACTTCTAAAAGTTAAATTACTGATTTAATTAGCTAAAAATTGAAGTTCAATCTAATTATCGATCATCTTTCTAAAAGATTTCTGCGCAGAAAATCTCTCTCAAAATATTCAATTTAAAGTTCAAAAAGTGAAGGGTAAGTAATTTCAAAGCATTCGTGTTTAAAATAAGCTCAGCTGTATTCCTCCTACAATTGAAAATTGTCTGTAAGTCTGATAATATTTTCTCTTGCCTTTAACTTGTCAGTTTTTTTCAATATTCTGGCGTTGTACATCGTTGTGTTTAAAAAAGAAATTCAAAACCAGAGTTTTAAAAACTGCTTTTACAGCTTGGTGAAAAAATTATTTTGTTGACTATTGTATATCTGTCCCAAATATATTTTTTTTTCACTACCTGGTATTTCATACAGACGAATTTCCTGAGATAAAACTTTTAAACATATCTCACTTGTTTATTGCCATGCTGAATCAACGATTACTAAATTTTGAATGAAGTATTTTTCAGTTTGCATTTTAAATATGAATAAATAAATTAATAAAAAAATTGTACTGTCGGGGAACCCCCATCAGGAACGAAGTTCCTTACGTTATTTTTTCAACTCTAAACGTGATTTAATATGTAGATTTCTATTGATTATATTAGTGTATTTTTGTCACTCCAAAAAGCACAGCCCTCTTTTATTCAACCAACTCTCTCTCTCTCTCTATTTTATTAAAATAAAAAATTTTAATATATAAATTAATTCTTTTGATTTAGATGTTACCTAGCATAATTTTCAATCGGATTAATTTTATTATTTAATCACCAACAAAAATAAATTAATGACACAATATAAATCCCGTGTGAATTAAAACAATAACAAACAATAAATAAGTTTAAACAGAAATACACTATTCCATAAGATATATACACACCTACACACACACAAATAAATATACAGGGTGTCCATAATTAAAGTCCTACTTTCAAAAGACTGCAAAAAAAGAACCACTGGTCAGAATGACTTTAAATTTGAACTGAATATACTGGAAGAAGGGGAAACAATTTGGCATAATAAAAAAAGTTCTAATATGTATCAATAGATGGCGCTGTAAGCGGCATACTATGCAAACTAATTAAAAGACATTCATGCGCACGACACATTGAATGTGGTATAAAAGCGCGGGATATGTGGCGTTCCCATCATATTGTATCTGAGTAGCTTGTCATGAGTCTTTCAATGAAGAATCGCGCTCTTCTGGTGAAGCTCTTCTACAAGAACGACGACTGTGTGCCATTAAATGGAATGAAAAAAGGCTGTGGTCCGATTTCTGCAAAGTTTCTAAAGAATATGATTCGGAAATTTGAAGAAACAGGTTCTTTTAAAGTGAAATCTGGCAGAGGGAGGAAATCAATTGCTTCGACGTCAGTAGTGGTAGTAGAAGATGTGGCCACAGCATTAGAGGAAGGGATGAGCAATAGGGTGGAGCGAATTTTTTTTTTTCTCGGATCAAAAAGCTTGTGTGCGAGAAAGCTGCTACTAGTTAACAGTAACACTTGTTCAAAAAAGTTTTTAATTCCAATAATATCTTGAGGTGCCACAATCTAAAAATGAGGGTTGAGGTTGAAAATCTAAAAATTTGAACTAAAATTGGAAAATCATTGAATTTAAGTATTTTTTTATAACTTAACGCATAGTAAATGCCAAGATTGGCAAGAGATGGCAGAACCATTCAGTTGGAAATTTAACTTTTTTCCCCTTCCTCTCTGCAAGCATCCAGGGAGGGTGAAAGCAAGTAAGAAAGGCGTCATTTTCCCAACGTTATCAAGATCTCTAGCTCTAAAGCAAAATATATTTTTTAACCTGGGTATTAGAGACTCGTTAGTGAAATTTTCTTTCTTTTCATTGTAATGGACTATTTTAATGAAGAAGAGGTAAGCGGATTTATTGTTATTTATTAGAATGTCAGATTACAAGTCTACGTTATCACGAACAACACGTGCTAGCTTTAATAATTGCTCAGTGTTTGGAGCTTATGCTACATTTAATAAAAGTGCTCTGCCCACATACGAGGATCTCATGAAACATTATTTGTTCGTTAGTTTAGAGATTAAAATAGGAGGTCAAGCTAAGGAACCTACTTTTTCTGAAATTTCTGAAATCGTTATAGAGGATATTGAAGAAATTTGGAAGAGAGCATCTATACCAACTATTTCAAACGCTCGAATTTATACTAAGATTCATGAATGTCATAGCAAATATCGTAAGCTTCTTAAACCTTATAAACAAAGATCTAGTTGTGATAGTTATAAAAGTCAGGTAAAAGCATTTAAGGAAACTGCAAAAAAGTTATTTGATATTGCAGCTTGCATATGTAAATCATTTGAGTATTGTTCATGTGAAAAATCGATAAAAGTGCCCGTGAAGGAGAAAGACTTTCTTACTGACCAGCGGACTAACAGGAAGATGGTGATTGGTAGTATTGATCAGAAGGTTACAAAGCAGATACAACAAAGGGAGAAACGAAAGCAGAAACAGGAAGCAGTATCGAAAATTTCTAAATTATCAAGATCAGATGATTGTACTGATAAACGTAGCACAAATGTTTACGATGATCAAGTGTTGGTACAACAAGGTAATTGCAATTTTATACCCTCTTTAAGAGAAACAAAGTATACTTCAGAATGCGTATGCGTAGTCGATTCAGCAGAAACGAAGGTCAGAGAACTGCCCTCTAGTAGTCAAACGCGTGAGTCTCTCCCAACATTGGCTCGTGAATGCGATAGATGGGGGCTATCAGATCGCAATGCTGCAGCTGTTTCATCGGCTTTACTCCAAGATATGGGCCTTGTGAGTGAAGGTAACACATCCTTAGTTATTAGATCGCAGTAAACTGCGAAGAGAGAGGCAAAAGCTTCGAAAGGAACTTCAATTTAATGTACAGCAAAATAAAATGATAATGCAAGCAATTTATTTTGATGGTAGAAAGGACAGAACCAGAAAGACAGTGCTAAAAGGTAGAAAACCCCATTCTATCAATGTCCTGGAAGAACATGTGGTTTTGTTAAAAGAGCCAAATTCTGAATATCTGGGTCATATCACACCTTTATCAGGGACTTCTTTGAATATTAAAAACAGTATTACAACCTTTTTGTCTAAAGATATGTTTATGACAGATGATTTAGCTGCAGTAAGATGCGATGGAACACATGTAAATACTGGTTGTGAAAGAGGTGTAATTCGTTTATTAGAGGTACATTATAATAAGCCTCTGCATTGGTTTGTGTGCCTCCTCCACACAAATAAACTTCTACTGAGACACCTGTTAATCAACCTTGATGGCGAAACCCATGGTCCAAACTCTTTCTCGGGACCAATTGGAAAGGCTCTGAAAAAAATTGTGTTTTATGTCATAGGGACATGACAGTAGTGTTACGGCCAGGGACAGGAGAATTGAAAACTACAAAATAAAATAAAATAATTGTTAAATGCAAGAAAGAAACTGGGCAATAAAAGTGAAGGGAAGAAAGCCATAGACCGGAACGAAATTTAGAGATTGTGTTTGTAGCAATAAATAGAAGATAAAAGTTGAAGAGAGTGAGTTGCAAGAAGAGAATAAAAGAAAATTTATGATGGCTATAAAACAGCCCACCCTACTTGAAGCCAAAGCATGGGAAAAAGTTAAAATTGAGGGAGAATTTATAAATCCCGCCCTCGATGCGCATTGGTAAAAGGGGAGTGAGGAGAGGCAGCACGGACGAATGGCGATGGCATGATAATTTCCAGATAACCAATGGAAATTATAAGAGGCTGAGACATTAGTAAGAAAATATATGAAATAAAAAATAGTGTAAAGGCAGAGAGATAACCTGAGAAGTGAGTCAGTCAGAAGTTTGTGAGAGGTAGAAGTGGTGTCAAGGCATATAGACGTATGAGGAGAGAGCAGTAAAATTTAGTGAACCGATGCTGACAGTGCCCAAGTGTCCCGTGCCGAGTGTCTGCAATAAGCGACGGAGCCGTATTTGAGTGCATTAAAAGTTTGGAGATAGAAGTTGTCGAGCGCCCAGTGTCCCATGCCGAGTGTCTGCAATGAACGACGGAGCCGTATTCTAGACAAGAAGATGCCCGAATTCCGTGTGATGATAAAGACGACGAATTCATCATTACGAGTGCCAGCTGCCCAGAGGGATTCCACTGTCATCTGATGAGGTACCGACTTTGCGTTTCCCTTTTATATTGTTATCATTGCTTCTCAGTGGGTAGCCATAATAATAAAGATAAGAGCGCGATGAGTATAGTTTTGAATATAAGATGTTGAGTAATTGACCGATAATTCGTACTAACAATTTAATATAATGTTTTGTATATATATATGAATTAATTTAGTAGGAGTAAAGTTGAAAATAATATGTATAGATGCCGTATGAAATATTGTTATAATAAGTGAATGAATCAAATATAGGTGTCGTAAAGAATTATTTGAGTAGGAATGAAGTTATGAATAATGTGTAAATGCCGGAGGAAATATTGAGTAATTTTGGAGTGTATTATTTATGTGTGTTAATATTCAATAAATTGATTTGTCAATATAACCAGAGTGATTTCCATTATTTGGGAAGCACATCAATGTACTAGCCACAATCATGAACCAATAAATTACTAAATAAAATCATAATTAATAAATATAATTAATATAAGAATAATAAAATAAACTCTCCTTCCCAATCATTTAAAAATAATTTAAACAATCACGGTTACATTTTACCAGTTTAAAAATATAACAGGATTGAGGGTAGTGTATTGCCAGAAGTTGACGTAAAAGAATTAAGTTATGATCAAAAATATTTATATAACATCGCCACAGCTGTTATGTCGGGTTGTTGCAGCCAAGAGTTAGCCAATATACAACCTGGACCAATGTCCCATTCAAGGTAGCTGACTACTGCAAGCCGAATACTCCGTTTGTACATTTCATCAATTGATACGTCTGTAAATCTTGTAACTCTGGCCACATACATAATTAATGTTTATGTACCAGTTTGGCTTGCAATCAAAACCAAATCAGATTGCTGTGAAGGTCCTCGACATTTATGGAAAATGGTAGCATTTAGCAGATATTGATAGAATATCTTCGTCAGAATATAAAGAAAGATGTTGATAATGTAATACAGAGGAATGCATTTTTCGCTCACCCAGAGAACATGTTATTAGCCATGATGACTGATGAAAATGCTACTATTAGACAACTAGCTCTTAGACGTGTGCTGAAAGCCAAGAATCAGCAGAGGTCATTGGAAGGCATTCGATACTTCATGGTCCCCAAACTGAACTTTGAAGCCAAAGATTATTATGAAATGATAAGTCACGAGAACTATGTTAATGTTGAACCGCGTTTGACAAGATCGTTTAGCCGAGACGAGATCATGATGTGTATTAATGAAGATAAAGTTCTAACTTTTCCGAAATTACCATGTCACACTCAACATGTGGAACGGTCTGTTCGATTAGTAACAGAAGCTTCTGCAGCTGTTTTTGAAAATGAAAGGGATGGATACATTCGATCAAGACTGAAATCACGATCCATAATGAAAAAGTGTAACACAAAGGCTGATTATGATAATAAATTTTTCAAATAGTTTCATAGAATCTTATCTGTTCTTCCACTTAAATGTTATTCAAAGCATAAATAATGCGAATTATCATTGTCATTTGAATTGCGGTTTCCTTATGTAAAAATTAAATGTTTTGTAAAAAATCTGATTTTCCTTGAAATTCTGGATTTTCAGTCTCATTGTGATACCTCTAGATATTTATGTATGCTAATAATTCTTTTATGCTCATATTGATAGAAATGAGCAACTCTTTTAAACCCAAGCTAAAAGATTTCTAAAGATTTTAACGAATGGCAATTTTTGACGCATATCTGTTTTTCTCTGATTTTTCAGTTCTTCAAGGTCATTGTGGCACCTCAAAATATTATCAGATTTCAAATTCCTTTTAGCATGTTGTTATTCATCTAGAGTAACAACTTTCCTGCACCCAAGCTAAGAGTAATTTACAAAAAAGTCAAAATAGACACTTTTTCACTCCACCCTAACGAGCAATGTTGTGCAAACGTGCAGTGGACGTGGTATTGCCCGATGTTTAGACATGCCTGCGAGTACGGTGCTCAAAATTATACGCAATATCCTGCATTTCTATCCAAACAAAATTGCACATATTCAGGAGTTGCTTCCTGCTGACCTGCCAGGAAGACAGGCGTTTGCTCTGGAATTTCTCGCTCGCATGGAAGTGGACAATGAATGGCCATGGAACATTTTTTGGCCAGATGAATCCCATTTCCACCTCCACGGGTTTGTCAACACACAAAATTGCAGGATATGGGCAAAGGAAAACCCATTCGCAACTCAACCAGTACCGATGCATTCGCCAAAGGTAACTTTGTGGTGCGGGTTGACGGCATCGTGTATAGTAGGGCCATTTTTTTCGAGGAGATAGGTTCTGTGGGTCCTGTTACGTGTACCGTGAATGGTAAACGGTATGCGAATCTTTTGCGCATCCAGGTCATTCCAACACTTCAACAGCGTGCATGTCTAGATAGAATCATTTTCATGCAAGATGGCGCTCCTCCGCACATCGTTTAGCCAGTCATGCAACTGCTTAAGAGGCATTTCGGAAATAATCGACTTATCAGCCGTCATTGTCCAACAGCCTGGCCTCCAAAATCACCAGACCTCAATCCTTGTGACTTCTGGCTGTGGGGTTATATTAAAAATGTTGTGTACAGTGGTCCGATTGCAAATTTAGCTGAACTGAAGGCACGGATTACGCTACACATTCGCAACGTCACCCCTGAGACACTCCGGTCTGTTGTGGAATATGCTGTTTATCGCTTTCAGCTTGTGGCGGATAATGGTGGAAAGCATATTGAACCTCTCTGCCGCAAGTCTAGCGATAATTAACAGGTGTTTTCATTGTTGCTTTTTATGGGGTTTTTGTCCCAAGGAAATTAAAAACCGACTTATTATGTGCTTTTTATGCGGTTTTTGTCCCAAGGACAATTAAAAACCAATTTGTCCCATCCAATGTGGTACGACCTTGCCGTGGTGGTTCCACTAACAGTGCCACAACTGTTGACTGACTAGGAAGTCATTTTTTCTGTCAAACGACCCAAACACACATGCACATTGAACACTACAGTTGGTTTACTGTGCAACTTATGCCAAAGCCGTCGTATTTCGCTTCAAAATGTCACTTCCAGCCGAATCCACTTTCGTTATGCCGCGTACAGCGCCATCTATTGATACATTTTGAAACGTTTTTTATTATGCCAAATCGTTTCCCTCTTCTTCCAGTATATTCAGTTCTAATTTGAAGTCATTCTGACCAGTGGTTCTTCTTTGGAGCCTTTTGAAAGTGGGACTTTAATTATGGACACCCTGTATATATATATATATATATATATATATATATATATATATATATATATATATATATATATATATATATATATATATATATATATATATATAAATATATATACTTGTGTGTGTGTGTGTGTGTGCGTGTGTATAGTGTTTATCTATCCCGTATATTATTTCAGGTAAATTCTAACATTTCAACCTCTTTTGTTTGTGTTACTACTTTTACATGTTTATGAATCCTATGTTTTGAATTAAAGGTTTGATTTCTCTTTGTATTCTGCCATCATATTTTTATTTTTAAAATGCACATTTTCCCCTACAGTTTACTCGGGTAGATTTAAGCGTTTTTAGTTTTCCGGAATTTTTTTATTTGGATTCAGCAATTAATTACTTTCTGCTGTTCATTACCAGTTGGAGTTACCAACAAACAACATGTTGCTGGCTCAAGTCCTATTGAATTTAAGATGAATTAATTGTTCCTACCTAGAACAGAACATTTAAATTTATGTTCATAAAAGTAATTATTTCAGAATTTTTCTACATTCATTTATTGAAAACATCACTTTCTTCAGTGTCATTTTTCTCATAAGGGAACCCACAGGGGGTTAAAGTTAAAAAGTATGTAGGGGAAACCCTTGTACCTAGGTCCGGCTATTTTCAAATGGCAATATCTTTACTTATAACTAACTTACAATAATAAAAATAGTTTGTATACATTACGTGCTTTATTCTCTTTAAATTAAAATCACGTCAAGTGTAGAAAAAAAACTTATAAATGATATTGAAAATTTTAAAAAAATTACAAATGACCCTAGGTACAATAACACTATTGTATCTAGGGCCAGTTATTTCCAAACACTGAAATTGTTGTTTAAAATAAAAAAAAACAATTTGTATCCATTATTTATTTCATGCACAACTTCTAAAATCTTCATAAGGAAGAAATGTTAACTGTAGGCAATGTCTTAAAGGAAGAAATGTTTATTATTTCATCACTTTCTAATGTATGTTTTTTCTCCAGTGTCTTAATGATCCCACATAAATTTTCTGTTTCAAACACAGATTTCGTAACCTTTATTTTATCAATTACTTTTTTCAATAATTGTGCTTGACTTTCATTTTTATCGGGGGTATGAGTGAGAATTCTAAACTTGCCAAGTTTTCGTCCACCTCTTTTCTACCAGAGGCCATGGCCCTAGGTACAAGATGTTGTTGTTTTTGGCAAAATGGCTTCCATAGCCAAAGACCTGCAGAAACCAAACTTTGTTTTTATATAATTTTTTCCTTTTATGATTACAAAAAATATCTGCTATACATTAAAACATAAGTTTGAACTTAATTTCACAAAATAAGACTCCAAATTGAAGTGAAAAAATTTAGTTTTGATCATCAAATCAAGACTTTCTTTTCTATTTAACTATAGCTTCTTCTTGCTTTCATTAAAAATGGCTGTTATGATTTGAAACAATGTTGTCACTCACTCCAATGAGTAAAAATGCTGTAAAATAATAATTATTTAAATAAAGCATGGTGGCCCTAGGTACACGATGGCCCTAGGTACAAGGGTTTCCCCTACCCATTTGCGTAGTTATGTGGAGTTTTCGAAATTTGCAAAATCATACTAAAAAATAATAAGCAACATACTAATAATAGCAAATTATACTAAAAAGCAACATAGCGGACAGCAAAATGGCGTGTATATACAGAATATACAATTAGTATTATATAGAAGAAATACTTCGAAATAAATCCCAAACGACATTTGAAACGGAAGAACAGGATATTGTAATGCAAACAATAAAACGAAAACAAGCACTGATAAAAAAACAATTAACAGTAAATGGTTCTTTTTAGGTTTACAGAAATAAAAACTCGTCATCTATGTCACTGAAGATAAAACCGTTCAATATAAACTTGTTAGATATTCTGCAGTCAGTCTTATAAATGGACAACTTCGCTGCGTTTCTCGCCCACGTCAAAAGGGGTATTCACTTCTTTACAAGAGCCCTTTTCTGAAATGATTTCAAACACCTTCCTGCATATGAACTCCTCGGTAATAATCATTGTCTTTAAATGTGATTTTGGTGAATTTTGAAACCCGCGCCTAACAGTGCCAAGGGGTTCACACTTCTTTACTTTAACACCAAAGAGAGTTAATAAAATATTAGCACTCCTACGTAATGTTTGTGCAACGTTTTTTGCACCGTTGGTGCAACCACCAAACTGCATCCTCAAGAGAACATCTATATATTGTAATCTGTAGATTTGTCAAATTTGTCTTTTGTAACCGCAATTTCTATTAATTAGCGATAATTTACAATTAAATATTGATTTCTGCGCATGCTCGGTGGCATGTTTAAATCTGGTTTTAGAAACTCGATGTTTCTGCGCATGCTCAGTGACATTTTAATAATAAACACGTTTATTCCGAGGAGTCTGTCTAGACATCTCTCTGCCATTTTTATTTTTATAATAATTATGTTTGTGAAATATAAAATTAAACCTGGTGGAAATTATTTATTTTGCGCTGTTTAATTAGAGATAATTTACAGTTACATAATTTGCTTTCTGCGCATGCTCAGTGACATTTTTAAATCTGGCTTTAGATACTCACTAAGCACGAGGCCGCTTAAACGCATTAATTTGTTTCAGCGCATTATTATGATTTTCAACATTTGGCAAAGATGTGTTGAGTATAATTTGTGTATTAGTACATTTATTTACCATCTAGCTGTCATGTTTTGACGGGAACCAACTAGTTAGTCTTTTCATAAAATGGTTATAACGAAAAAACACGTTGTTACGTACTAGATATTTACACAACAATTTAGAGAAAATTATAAGCAGAACAATTGCAGTCATAATAACGATGAAAACTAAATATAAACGAAGGCGCGATTTCCTTGAAATATTTGTCAGAGAGACACAGAAACTATTCTTTGAGTAGGACTGCAGTTTAGGGTGCCCCTTGTTTTTTGGCGTCAATAGTGCCCCGGAATTTGGTCGCCAAGTGTGTGAGTTTTATCACCCGTGCGCAAATGTTGTTACTCCTGCAAATTTCTGACGTAATTGTCATGTCATTATTTTGTGACGCATTATTTTGTGGCCCCAAAAGATAGAGGGGGGGGGCACCCTGAAGTGCATTTTTACAAAATTCTACCAAGCTATGATTTGAAAATCATAGAATTATTATTTAAATTATTTACATTAAATTAATTAAATTATTTAAATTATTTAAATTAAATTAACTAAATTATTTAAATTATTTTTTTAATTGCAAATGTAAAAATTTGGTACAATGCAATTGGGTACAAAATTTTTCTATACTGTGTTTTTTACTATTTTGATACTCATAGTTTATGCATTTTATTGCATTTTGATTGCATTTATGGATGTTTATCGTCGCCATCTTAAATGGCGCATTTGCACTATTGGCGACAAAAATACAAGGGGCACACCGAAGTGCATTTTTACTACACTTTAGGGTCACTCCGTAATTTGGTTCTTTCTGTGACCGCCAAGTGGGCGAGTTTTCTTACACGTGCACCAATGTTGTTACTCCTGCAAATTTGTGACGTATTTGTCATGTGATTATTTCGTGAAGTATATATCACGATGGATGTTTATCGCCGCCAACATAAATGGCACGTTGGCACTATTGGAGCCTAAAAACAAGGGGCACCATAAACTGCAGTTCTACCGAAACGGTGCAGTAAGACCAAAACAGTATAGCATCGGTGTCCAATGAATAAAATTAATAACAATTAGGGAAGTCGAAATAATCACATTTCCTACATTACAAACAATAAAGTTGAGGAAAAAAACTATTTAAAATCATTAAATTTCTAAGAAAAGTATCAAAGTATTCTTTCCCTCGAAATACAATACTGGTTATTTTTTCAAAATGAAGGATTACCATCGAAGATATCTTTAATTTGCTCAGGTGAATTCTGAATGATTGAACTGATCCTAGTTTTAGCCTTAACGGATAGTTTACGTCACCTAAACTTAAAGGTTAAACAGAGGTGTAACAGATAGACAAAGAAACAATACTTTGGGTAGGACTGCAGTTTAGGGTGCCCCTTGTTTTTTGGCGCCAATAGTGCTACGGAAATTGGTCGCCAAGTGTGAGAGTTTTCTCACCCGTACGAAATGCTGTTACTCCTGCAAATTTCTGACGTTATTGTCATGTCATTATTTTGTAACGCATTATTTTGTGGTCCCAAAAGAAAAAGGGGGGGGCCCTGAAGTGCATTTTTACAAAATTCTACCATTGACTGCGCAACATGAAGGAGACCTTCTTTTGATGAACTCAATGGGGTATAAATAAGTTACTATTTTTTAATGAAAATATAAAGTATTTTTATTTAAAGAAAGATATTATTTTTATATTTTGTTATTTATTTTGCTAACAGGAGGTACTCAAAGTGAAAGATCAGAGAGGAAAACAAAATGTAGTTTGTCTAAACAAAGTCAAGATATCAAGTACAAGATTAAAAAAATTTAGTATACTGCTATTAGAGAAGCAGAATGCGACAATATATGCTGTTTCAGATTTTCAATAAGGCGTGTCCCACACAGGTGATTCCTTTAATTAAAATTAGTCCATCAGTTCTAAAGAACTTCACTGGACAATTGTTCCAACTTAGAAGAGGAGTTTATAGCTTAGATAAGAATTTAAGGAGTTAGTCTTAATAGATTTAAATACTTCCAAAAAGTTTTATAATTGACATATAAATAGTCTTTTATGATACTTTATGCATAATTGTTTGGAAGATTGTGAAATTTATTTTTTCTCTCAAAGGTTTACTAAATTTAACAGAAACCCTCGTATTTTACGGTTATCTCAATAAAATCCAATTTTCGAACATTGTAAAGCAATACCTTTATTAGCAACGTCTAATCCATGTCGATGAATTTCATGGTGCTAAGTTTCCAAATTACCAAAAGTTTTCCCAACTGATAGGATTGTTTGTTTATTAAACTGAAATTTCCTTTTTAAAATATCAGTGTCAGGAAATAAAATTTCATTGAATTGATGACATTCATTCGAAAGATTTGTTTCATGAAACTAGACAAAATTATCTTTTGAATACATTGTAAAAAGGATACGTCGTTTTTAATTTTTTTAGAGTAAATTATAAATATGTAAATATGTGGTTTCCTACATGGTTTTAAATTAATTAAAGCGATGAACATTACTCTCTAGCTGTGACTAGAAACTATATCTGAAGTATAGTTTAATGAATAACATAATAGTTACTGATATTTAATGTACGAAATTTGAGTACTTTTGTTTATTTATCACTCACAGGAGATGTTATAGCATTATTTCGTCCTCTTGTGCTAGTTCATTTTAATTATTTATAAACTCTGTTATATATTTGTTAGTTTTATATATATATATATATATATATATTAGGGTTGAACGAAAAAAAAATTTATTATTTTTTCCTTTTCTGCATCATCAATCATTGATCCATGGCCCAAGATGCAAACGTGCAAAATATCAACCTGTTTTGAAAATATTTTCAGGTGGTGCACTAGAATTGCAGGTTTGGGAAGTAGTATAAAAAGGCGACATTTAAAAACGTGGTAATAAGACTCAATTATATATTTTGATTTGTTTTTATCTGTTAAGCAAACTAAACGTATTATATTAAAACGCATTTAAGCAATAGACTACTTCTTAATAATATTTAAGTGTCATTTTCCAAAGTTTTTTGGACTTTGTTTTTCATGAAATTATTGAGATTTAGTCTCAAATAGTGAAAAGTTTTGCCTAGCTTTTATCTTGGCTCCTATATAACCATTTCTTGTCTCTGAAACACAAACAGATAATGCAGCCTCGTTTACTAGCTTTACACACCGTTCTACTGCTTGTGTGTGACAAGGGAACTTCTCATAAACAGGAAATTGTCTCCTGAAGAAACCATAGTCTTTATTTCTGTATCACTGTATTTCATCATCATTGGTGGTTCGGTAACATTTTCTTTCCACCAATTTATTAAATTATAATAATGTGATGGTCCGATCTGAAGTTCTGGAAGCCGAAACTAGCGTACTTTCCTGCCTTTGGTCTGTTTTCTTGCTTTTAATATTCTTCGAAGAGCTAGTTCTCTTATATGTAACTCCTTGTCTTGTAACATAGCTAGCAACAAATTTTCTAGCTATACAAAGAATGAATTTCATTGAATAGTTTTTAATACAATGCTCTTCAGCTCGTTTTGCATATACGAAAATACAAGAAGGTTTAGTCTTACATCCGGTAATTCTGAACTTACAGCTTCAAAGGTCACCACTTTATATTCTAGACACTTTTGAAGCCTTTGTCTAAAGTTTCCTGAAAAACTATTTGTAACTGTCGTGGTACCATTCAGGCTGGTGAAAAGAAGACGGAGTGGTAATTCATTACCATGTAGTAGGCACACAAACCACTGTAACAATCGATTAAGATATTTTTTCCAATAGTACAATGACACCGTTTTTCTGACCTGTATTTACAGCAGTACCATTACATCCAATTGCCACCAACGACGTATGGAATTTGAAACTTTTTTTCTAGAAAATTCAACTATAGTTTTTGAATCGTAATTGCCTTACCCGTTCAAGGGGAAAATGTCCTACGTACTTAGAATCTGTATCAGAAATCAAAGAAATATGTTCTTCAGTCTTCCGATGTGATCTATTTCCTGTCATAGCCAAGACTAAAGTTTTATTTTTCGACCGTCAAAATAAAACGAGGGTATAGGTTATTGGCCACTTAACCGCTGTAGGTTTTGGCGTACTTTCGACGCTCTCGACGTAATTTATGTCGATCTATTACTTTTGATGAGTTGTCAATACTGATAATATTTAAATTCTGCATTGCAGCGTTTACTATGATTACTGCTGAGTGATCAGAAATCCCAGTTCGATCACAAGCTGTTGCTAGATTTTGTAGCTTATGTCTCATTTGGATCGTTTATTCTTAGTGCTTTTTTGGTCGCTGGAGGGGTTTTGGAATGGAAATTTCATCTGGGTTAGTTTCAGTATATCTGCCATAAGAGCATTCTAAGACTGGGTAAAACTGTGGTGAGTTGATAGAACTAATATCTTCTCCGATGTGTGTAAGATGGTGCCAGTCCAGTAGTGCAGCATCCGTCTAACACTAAGTAAAATGGGATTAAAGTGTAAACCTTAGTGCAAGTAATCTAGTCAGTACTGTTTGTAAATTATTATTCAAAATGCAGTATAGGTCAGTACAAAAACCTACAATAACAAATTTGTGACAAAATGTTTAAAATATGACTCTCAATTGAGGTTAGAATGAAGTACTAAAATTGAGTTTTTTTTAACCCATGTCGTGCGCCACCTGAAGATGAAGTCGTTAACAACTGATTTTTGGTATAGATCATGTTCTAATGTTGTATCAGCAAATAATAATAAAGGAATAAAGAAAAAAATTCGCCCAATTTGCTCCACCCTAATATATATATATATATATATATATATATATATATATATATATATATATATATATATATATATATATATATATATATATATATATATATATATATATATATATATATATATATATATATTTATATATATATATGTGTGTGTGTGTGTGTGTGATAATAACGGCCCACCACTATATATGTTATGCGTATTTTAAATTTTCCTGGTTCCCTCTCAATAAAGTACAGTTCCTTTCTTCTAATTGTGAACTAGGAATTGACCAATTAACCATACATAATACCCTTTAGTGCACACGCGGTAAAGATATTTTCAAAACAGGAACCAACACAACGTGATGTTTCCGCAACGGTGCGCCTTTCGGAACATCATGCGACCCTTATGTAATGAAGTCAGGTGCCCAATTCTAGCCAATTAAAGAAATATTAACACCTAGCATCACATTAGTGCCACCATGGTTTAAAATGACGGGGCAGAGAATTTTTGTGCTCTGCTTTCTCTGCTTACTCGCTTCTTTTGTCTTCCCGCTGTTCCGCTGCTGTCCAATACGACGATGTAAAGTCTACCTTCCGACTGCCCCGGCAAAGGACCGGTAGCGTTACTATTGTCTGTGTCCGGCAGTGAATGTTCCTGTGCTTACCTGAATGTCTACTGAATTATATCGTCGAGTTTTTAAATAAATCAGTTCCATGGATACTGTTTGTACGTCACGTCTCTGTTCTGTGTGTCCATCAATGCCTCTCCTCTCTGTGGCTTTACCACCCCGATGTGTCAACGGCTCTCGTGAAATCGTCTTGACCTCGTACCTCGGTGTTACGGCTACACTGTCATGTTTCATCTCAGCTACATAATTTTAGTGTAAAATTAAAGGCTTTCGTGCGCGTTCGCTGATAACATTACACACACACACACACACACACACACACACACACACACACACACACACACACACACACATATATATATATATATATATATATGGCCCCCTTGGTGACTGATCTTACAAAGGGAGTATAAAATTTCCCGTTCTAAAGAGGGAATTGAAAAAATAGGCCCCGTAAGCCGAAGGTTAAAATTAAATGCAAAGTACTGGCAATTTATGAACTAATAGAGAGTTTTTATAATTTTACGACATAGCTATTAGCCGGAATTTCTATTAAAATACACACATTTTTCTAGGGTAAAAGCATTATATTTATATAGGCAAAAATTTCTGTGACCTACAACTCTTGCTGATATATATATATATATATATATATATATATATATATATATATCATATTATATATATATATATATATATATATATATATATATCATATTATATATATATATATATATATATATATATATATATATATATATATATCAGCAAGAGTTGTAGGTCACATAAATTTTTGCCTATATAAATATAATGCTTTTACCCTAGAAAAATGTGTGTATTTTAATAGAAATTCCGGCTAATAGCTATGTCGTAAAATTATAAAAACTCTGTATTAGTTCAGAAATTGCCAGTACTTTGCATTTAATTTTAACCTTCAGCTTACGGGGCCTATTTTTTCAATTCCCTCTTTAGAACGGGAAATTTTATACTCCCTTTGTAAGATCAGTCACCAAGGGGGCCATATATATATATATATATATATATATATATATATATATATATATATATATATATATATATATTTGGGATACATGCTATCCCACACCGTAAGGAAAATGTTAATTTTACAAATGTTTATACAGTGATAATTTCTTTCTTTTTTTCAAAACAAAACTTTAAACATTATAAAATAAAGTTGCAAACACTTTTTTAGCAAGTAATAATTTTAGTCGTTAGATCTACCGTCCCGAAACCTGCAATTTCAGAAATAGGTTTTTAATTCGATCCCTCAAAACATAAAGAGCGTCTTTAGGAACCCATTATTTGTCGCAAATAACGGAATTACGTTCGAAATTTCTGAAATAGCAACATTTAATCATAGGTCAATTTCTCGCTTTTTCGATTGTTGGTTGAAAATATTATGTGGGATTATAGATTATACAACCGCAAGCATCAATTCCCGATGTTCCGCACCAAATTCTTCAGCTGCGCTGAATCGGGAAAACAATTATCCGCCGAAGAAGGATGAAAATAACGGTACAGGAAATCTGAAGTATATCGTTGCAAGCGTTTCGAATTATGATTATCGATTCGATTTTATCGCAGATAAGAGGAGTATCAAGCAGAAATGATTGTGTCACTTAGTCATCGAGAGAGAAATTATTATGCAACTTCAGTGAGAATCGGGAGGGTTTCATTGGTTTTGATGAGATTTTTTTTTTAAATAAGAAAAAAAGGGAGAAGAATTATCTCAATTAAAACTTTTGTTAATGTCAAAATGTCATACTTTAAAAATATTATATCGATCTGACGGTAAATTAAATTTATTTGATTTGATACTTTATAAAAAACGGAGTGAGATAACATTAAATTTATATTATATATATACAGGTGGTTATCAAAATAATGGAAACACTTAGACATGGAATTCTTTATTAATAAGGCATAGGACCATCTATGGCATTTAATACCCCCTGGATTCACTAAGGAAGTGAATTAAGCAAGTCATGAATAGTGGTTAAGGGAATATTATACCATTCTTTATGGATAAATCGTCAATGTTCCTGTAGAGATGCTATTGCTGGATATTGTTTCCTGACTCTGTTCCCTGAAACACACCCCAGCAGTTCGATGATATTGAGGTTTAGGGACAGTGCGGGCCAGATAAGGTGTTTGACTTCATTTTTATATTCCTCAAACCCCGACATAACACGTCAAGCTGTATGGATCGGAACATTATCATCATGGAGAACGCCATCTCCTACAGGAAACAATTTTTGCACCATAGGATGGATCTGGTCGGCTAAAATTTCGACATAGTCCTTCCCAGTCAATCTCCCTTTCGGGGTTACAATAGATCCCTTTTGAAAACCATGAGATGGCCTCCGAAAGCCTAAGAAATTTCCGCTCCATGTTTGACAACTGGCATGAGACAAGCATGATAATACGTTTGTGTAGGTGTTTTCAGACATACGCACGTCCTATTACAGGGGACAAAGTGAACAGTGATTCGTCTAAGGAAATGTCATATTTAAACGTATCACTCGACCAGGATTTGTGCTCGTGGCACCACTGTAGGGGACGGTTTTTTTTTCACATCTGTTACAAGTGGCTAGGGAATTACTACTCTGTCATAAATCTTTTGTTTTTGAAGTTTTCTCTTACCTGTAATGACTGGTACTGGAGCCTGCAGATTCAGATGGAGCTCTACGGTCACTTTGGCTGCATTTGTCTTCTGTTTTGATATCTCAGTCTGGTTCAACACCAGTCAGTCTCTTTCACTTAGCTTTCCATTTCGTCCACTATTCTGTTTCACAGAGGATTTCATTCTGTGAAAACAGTATGCCATAATGTCTACTGATATCATAGCTCTGTAAACACGCAAAACCCTGGGAATTGTTGTAACAGATACTCCAATTAAGCGCGCTTCAACAATTTGCCCTTTTGCACAGTCTACAAGGTTTGACATCTTACGCTGTCCCCCAACGAGCCTCATGCCCTTGCTTTCATTACTGCTAATTTAGAGTAGAATAATGTACACTCTCTATTTGATAAAAAAATTTTGGTCCCTAAACTTGTTTTTTAAGGAATACGAAGCACTTCCATATACACCACTACTATTGATTTGTTTCCATTATTTTGATAACCACCTGTATATATATATATATATATATATATATATATATATATGATATATATATATATATGTATATATATATATATATATATGTATATATATATATATATATATATATATATATATATATATGTATATATATATATATGTATATATATATGTATATATATATATGTATATATATATATATATATATATATACTTACATATATATATATATATATATATATACATATATATATATATATATATATATATATATATATATATATATATATATATATATATATATATATATATATATATATATATGTATATATATATATATATATATATATATATATATATATGTATATATATATATATATATATATATATATATATATATATATATATATATATATATATAATATGCATACACTGCTGGCCACCCAAATTGCAACACCAAGAAAGACAAGAGATATCACAACAAAATTTATTTTGTAGATAACATGTTGACCAAGTATCAAATGATTAATTTTATAGACTTCTGTGAAGTTTGGTTCCTGCCAAAATCAGTAGCCAGAGTAGCCGTCATTGTTGGAGATCACCGCTGCCACACGCCTCGGCATTGATTCAAAGAGACTTTGGATGAATTCTTGGGGTACAGCAGACCAAGCAGCTTTCACACGTTGCCAAAGTTGATCTGCTGTGGCAGCTGGGTATGGAATCTGGGTCAATCGTACAGCAACCATGGACCACATGTTTTCTATCGGCGAAAGATCCGGAGAGCGAGGCGGCCAGGGAAGCAATTCAATCTGGCGATTGACGAAGAACCGTTGGACAATTCGTGCCACGTGTGATCGCGCATTATCCTGTTGAAATATGGCTGTGGGCAAGCCCTGAAGGTAAGGAAGGACAACTGGCTCCAACACCTCGGAGATGTAGCGCTCGGAGATGTAGTACCGGCAATGCGTACTAGAGGTGTGCGAGAGTGATATCCAATACCGCTCCATACCATAATACCCGGTGCAGGACCAGTGTGGTGGTGCATAACGCAGCTGTTCAGCATCCTCTCTTCACGGTGTCTCCAGACTCGAATGCGACCATCGTGGTGTTGCAGACAGAAGCGTGACTCGTCAGTAAAGACAATTTCATTCCATTCTGCCGTCCACATCCTTCTGCCATCGCACGATTGGCGGCGGAGACGTCTGTGGTTCTGCGTCAAGGGTAAACAAAGCAATGGACGTCTTGCGGACAGACCACTCTGCTATAAACGGCGTCAAATGGTACGCGCAGACACTGGATGATGCGTTACAGACTGCATGTGCTGTGCTATGGTTCGTGATGTGACTGAGCGATCCGTCACTGCCATGCACACAATTTGCCTGTCATCACGTGAAGTGGTGCGCTGAGGTGGTTGCGATCGAACACGCCGGTCTATCGTACCCTCCTGCATCCAACGATCACATATCCGCATTACAGTTGTTTGGTTTCGTCCAACACGACTACCGATTTCCCTGAAAGATAATCCACAACCTCGGTAGGCCACTATCCTTCCTCTGTCGAACTCGGATACTTGATCAAAAGATGATCGCTGTTTTCGACGAGGCATAATTGATCGTTTTTTTGAAAAAACCACAAGAAAAACACAATTGCCGAACTTGAAATCGTCGAAATCTCCAAGCGCTTTGAAGTGGCGCCACAGGCGTGCGTGATGTGCGTCTGCGCTGAAATTCTAATCATTTGCATATCTCACCTCCGCTAATGCATGTTGTAAATTTCATGTTATTTGCATGTTTCCTTCAGGGTGTTGCATTTACAGTGGCCAGCAGTGTATATACATATATAAATAGATATATATATATATACACTGAAGTGCCAGGGATAGCAAAGCCTATGCGCTTGTGTAGCGCTGCTCCTCATGGATGCTCAAGTGAGGGCGCTGTGGTAAGTGCATATATAGCGCGTACTGTGGTTGTTCTGAATTAGGTGTTGGAATTACCAGTATGGGTTAACTGCCTGATTTAGACGCCTTCGATCGCGGACAAATCGTAGGTGCGCGACGCATGGGCCATTAAATTTCCAAAATCGTCATACAGCTAGGATTTTCAAGGTCGACAGTGTCAAGAGTATACCAAGAATACATGGATGGTGGAAAAAAACTAGCGATCGGGAAAACTGCAAAAGACAATTAGCCTTGACAGTGCGTGGTGAGAGACGGCTCAGGCGTATTGTACGTAGCCAGCGAAGCCAAGCATTAGCTCAAATTACCACCCAGTTAAATGACGGTGCCAGTCGTACAGTCAGTAAACGGACTGTGCAACGCTCTCTTCACCGTATGGGTTTCGGGAGCCGTCGACCTACGAGAGTACCATTGCTCTATACTCGCCATCGGGCTGCACGTCTTGCCTGGGCAAGACGTGCACAGAGTCTGGAGTGTAGAGGACTGGAAACGAGTAGCATGGAGTGATGAGTCTCGATTCCAACTACATAACGCCGACAGGAGGCTGAGAATATGGCGTCAGGCTCATGAAGCCATGGATCCTGCATTCCTGGCTGGAACTGCACAAGGGCATGGTGGCTCAATCATTGTCTTGGGTGTTTTTTCGTGGCACAGTTTGGGATCTTTGGTGCTTGTACCAACCACCCTCAATGCAATTCGGTACGTAAAGTTGCTGGGTGATCACCTCCATCCGTTTATGCTGTTCTGTTATAACTGTTTATGCTGTTCTGTACGGTAATGGAGTTTTCCAGCAAGACAACTGTACCTCTCAGAAGTCCCGGTTGGCTACTGGCTGGTTGGATGAGCATTCCTCTGACTTCTCTGTCATGAATTGGCCATCTAGAAGCCCAGACTTAAATCCTATTGAGCATCTTTGGGATGTTTTGGAACAAGGCGTGAAAGGCTATCACACAGCACCAAAGAACCTTACTGAATTATGGACAGCTTTAGCCAATATTTGGCAAGCCATTCCCGTGGAACTTTTCCAGAAACTTGTTGAATCTATGCCTCGTCGTGTGGCAGCCGTTATCAAGGCCAGAAGAGGCCCAACTCGTTACTAGGTAGGTATCCCTAATTCAGTGGCACTTCAGTGTATATATATATATATTTATATACATATATACATATATACATACATATATATATAAATATATATATATATATATATATATATATATATATATATTTATATACATATATATATATATAAATATATATATATATATATATATATATATATATATATATATATATATATATATATATATATATTTATATACATATATATATATATATATATAAATATATATATATATATATATATATATATATATATATATATATATATATATATGTGTGTGTATATACATATATACATATATACATACATATATACATATATACATATATATATATATATATATATATATATATATATATATATATATATATATATATATATATATATATATATATATATAAAGAGAGAGAGAGAGATAGGTAGATAAGTATCCTGGTTTTATACAGCGGAATAATTCTTATTATTATTATACAGATATTACTACTCAAAAATATTTTACAGTACCACGTGGCTGCACTTTTTAAATATAACTAATTTAATTTAAAATCATGTTACAATCCCATATTAAATCATATAACTCCATTGTAAATTATCAGTATGTTGAACAGTATGTATACTGCGTTTAACAATAGCAGTTGTTCTCGCACTGTACAGATGAAGATTAGCCAACTAGACCTTAAAGAGACCACTAATTTCATATATATATATATATATATATATATGTGTGTGTGTGTGTGTGTGAACTTCAAATGCTTTTTGCTAAATTGACCTACCAATCACTTCGAGTATATGAAAATCCACCCTGACGGCACAAGATTCATTATCAACTGTATAAATTGTCCAGATACACAGCTTTCTCCAGAATATATCTTTGACTGTTCGGCTACAGTCGCTGTTCTTTTTAAACTTGTTTTGTAAACGCAAAAACTCCCTTACAGCCCTCAGACACCTGATCTGGCATATGCTATTATCGAAACATTTGGTTTTATGTAAGATCTTTTTTCTTCTTACTTTGCTAAATACTTTACTAAATTCCTGTAATATTCTGAAATATTGTGAGGGATGTCATTGAAAATAATATTTTTGGCTTCTACTGTACAGTTAATACTGCAAAACATCGGCCTCCAAGTTGGAGATTCAATTTCAAAGCTTGCCCCCAGCAGCGATCAACGAATTAGCATTTGACCGTTGTAAAGAACAATGACGTTTGAGCAGAAAATGACAAATTAAAGGCAATGTTAAAAAATAAGCATCATGGTAGAATAAACTAATTAAAGAAATAAATATGAATAGATGGATACTAGGTGTACTTGACCTCAAACAGAGAAGAGCGAAATATATGAAAGAAGTTATAATAAAGTTCTATTTTCCTTAATGCTGTAACGTAAGGTATTCAAAATTTCACTTAGTTGTAATAGTTTAAATACTTAAATAAGGGCCTCAGTAACTGCAGACGGAGGTGTGTAGTCCAATTTTCGTTCACCATTGTCGTTATGTAAAATATTGTTTATTTCGAAATCTTTTCTCGTCTCCCTGAAACCAGTATAGTCTATGATCTGCAATATATTAGATTTTTGCTTTGTAAAAATATGTTGCTTTCATAAATTATTTCCTGTGACGCACAAATCCTTTTTACTTACAGATTTCAGAGGAAAGGGATATACTGGATATGTATATTTGAAAACACTAACAGAAACACCCATATATATATATATATATATATATATAATGGATACTGCAAAACATCGGCCATAATTCATTATATATATATAATCATATATATATATATATATATATATATAATGAATAACACATAATATTATCACTACGAAAATCCCTTTTTTTAGTCTAAGTAGAAAAAAATCACTTAAAAATCGAAGAAAAAAGTATTATGGCTGGTCACTTGGCTGGTCACTTCTACCATTGCCACTAAGTCAGAGCAAGAAATAATGAAGAATTTAAGAATACTTCGGTCATTTGTCGGCCATTTCACGATAAGCCTAACAATCAAATTGCTTGTTCATGGACTGTCCCAGAAATAGTGTCGAAAGCCGGAAATTTTGCGAAGCTGGATCGTTCTGTTACGGGAATTGATCATACCAGTAATAACACATAATATTATCACTACGAAAATCCCTTTTTTTAGTCTAAGTAGAAAAAAATCACTTAAAAATCGAAGAAAAAAGTATTATTTTCAATGTAAGAAGCACACATGTCTGTACAAGGGTTTAGGAAATACTTTTACAGCATCGGACCGAATTAGATACTTCTTACATTGAAAATAATATTTTTTTAAAGACACATAAGCAAACAAAGTCATCTTGGAGATAAATATGCTAATCACAAACAAATATGCTAAAAGAAATATGCTAAACACTTAAAAATAAATGTAATGATAGCTTTATAATCTTTCATTTATTCTCTTAAAATCTTAATTAGATATTTCTCTAAGCACCGAAAATATGCTACTAAATATAACCAGACACTGTAATTAGTTTAATAAATAACCGATCGTATAATAATAGATTTATCAAGGATTAGCCTTCCCACGAATTTTCGAAAATATCACATCCTTTTTATTTTTGCTGTAGAATGAAAAATCATTAATACGCAGACAGATCTAATTTCACAGATTTCGCAGATTTCACAGATCTAATTTCACAGATTGTTCTTTTATTTACAGTTAAATGGAAAATACGATTAAGTGTCAATGTCAACTTTGTAAAATAGCATAAGCAATTTGAAAAAATACGGTAGCATTAAATATAAATCATTACATTTAAAAAAAAATAAAGTTTGCTTTTCAAAAATTGATCCAGTCCTATTAAATGTGCAAAATATCTATATTTTTTAAATTCAATTTTACCATCATTCAAATGAAATGGCAAGTTATTCCAAAGAAAATGCGATGCCTGGATGACGATGAAAATGTTTATTTTAACTGCTATTAGTGTGCCATATACATATAAACCAAATAATGTAATTAGCTACAGTTATATTCTCTGTTTATTCTTCCTACGTAATACATACATTGGAAATTATACATTAGGATTCCAAATTTAGAATATTTCAGTTATTCTGGTATGCCTTTGGATATTGTAACTCTGAAATCATCATACCCTTTATGCATATGCACGCGCATATACATATATGTACACACACACACATACACATATATTATATATAAATATATATATATATATATATATATATATATATATATATATATATGCCACTTGTTGTACTCAAAACCCTCGCCTTCTTAAAACATTTTAGAACGCACCCAGGTTCCACCTTTTTAAGGACTGGCGTAGTGTAGGAAATTGCAAAACAGATACCGATTTTGCCAACCCTTCGCTGGATTTGCAGGAGATAATCCGTGAAAGCACATGTCTCAGAAGCAGCTTTATGTGTCATACTTTAAAGCTGTGGATAATTCCCTGATCAAGTGGCTGTAGCATCGAAGTGGTGTTAAGAGGCAAGAAAATTAAATTAACACTTTTGAGCTTTAAATCATCAGGATGGGAAGTAACATTTGCCATGAACAGAATGATTTTTGTCTATTTTTTTTTTCATTTTGTTGTGTAACTTCACCAGCCAATCGCTCATTAGTGCCGTTTACATGTGCCAAAAACCCGGGTAAAAGCAGGGTCGTTTCTTACTTTTTCCCTACGATAGGGAAAAATGCAGGGTGGATTTTCGACCCTGCTTCGACCCAGGATAAAACCCGCTAATTACCCATGATGCATTTCGAAGCTGGGAGTAAATAACATGGCGGATTTGAACTTGTGTGAATCCATGAAAATGCAGCTAAATGATCGATGGAAGGATCTGGAACCCCTTAACGATCGCATAATTTTCAAGAAAACAGTAGAAAAGTGCCTATTTTTTTCCGGAGGATTTCATTTATTTCTTGATCTGAACCATCCCCAATTACATTATAAATAGAATGGTACTGCCATCTGGTATGTAAAATAAGAAATAAAATTTCATTTCAATAAAATTTCAGTAACATTTTCATTTAAAGTGTTATGGTAAAATTAATAAATTTAATAAGTATAATCAATAATTAAACGTAACATTAAAATTTATTTATAAATTAATTATTTTAGAATTCACAGATAAAAATTTATTTATATCTATTTATGATTTTTTTATTTATACATGACTAAAAATTACTGAAACAAAATTGAAATCAAAATTACATTTTGATTTTATAAAAGGATTTATTAAAACAATAAGTATCTTACAATTAATCTTATAATTTAAAAAAAATGCACCTATCGATTGGAAAATTTTCTTTCCAGTCTTTATTACTTCAGGAATTTAAAATAATTTCTTCCCACCAAACAGAGCTTCGTAATTTTTCCCACATTCTTTGTTGTGGAAAAACTAAATTTAGCGATGAAGCCATAGATCGTACGATTATATCTAATATCCGCATCAATCTTCTAGTTCTTATATTCCTTTTTTCCTATCTATTTTCTAAATTTATTTTTAAAAACAACAGTAAACAATCGTAAACGTTCTATAATTATCAACAGCGACTGACATATGCTGCATTTAAATAACAAATAGACGCAGACGTAATTGTGTTTTAGAAGAGGAGTGCATTGGTCGTGTGGACTTTATCTCCTGTAAGCAAGATATATGTAATCAAGGTGGGAGTGCTCAGTAGTTAAAATTTTAAGTAATGAATTAAAATATTAAGGTAAGAATAACGCGCGTAAAAGAAAAAAAATTAATAGTAAAGTTAAATTAAAACAAAAAAGTTAATTTTAACAGAAAAAATATAGACTTACAAGTTAAGAAAATTTAGAAGAAAAATTAGATAAGACTAATAATCCACGGAAAACAAAAAAGTAATAATATTAAGAGGCCCAGAAAAGCAGATATCATAAGAATACAAAAAATATTTTTGTAAGTTTTTCAATCTTTTTGGATTTTGAAAGTTTTATGATTTTTTTGTTGTTGTTATTTTTAAAATTTAAGAATACGAGGTCAAAAGAACAGCAATTGGGAAAAAAAGGCCTTCCCCAGGACCATACACTTCGTAACGAGATAAATGCGGAGTTCGAAGATGGAAAGCTAAAAATAGCAATACAGTGAATTTGGAAAAGTATGACACCGGCTGGGATCGAACCCATAACGTGATTTACAAGGAATGATGGTGTATGAGGATCACTTCCGCCGAATCATGTGACGGCCTTTACTTCCGGTAAGACGGGTAAAAGCAGGATGAAAATGTGGTCCCATGTAAACGGGCTTCGAAGGTTTTCCCTATTAGCGGGTAAATCCCGGGTATTATTGTTGTCCATGTAAACGCAGCTAATATCTCAGCGGTCATACAGGCTGTCTTATTTGGCTTCCACTAAAGTCTTATTTGACTTCCACGAAAGTCTTATTTGACTTCCCCAAAGTTTTCTTACATTAATGTTTTTGAAACATCCAGGCTTTGTAAAGACGCATAAGCATATATTTTTAGCTTGCTTGTTAGAATAAATTTGAAATGTTTGCCAAAATAATTGAAAATTTTTCAAAAAATACCTGTCCGCTATTTGGAGTGTCCGTTATCCAGAGGGAATAGGATGGATTGTCCTATACAAAAGGATTGGGACTCGTAAAAATGTCCGTTAAATAGAAGTGTCCGCTATTCGGGAGTGTCCGTTAAGGGAGGTACCACTGTATATGTATATATAGCTGTGTGTTCCTGTCCAAAAACCTAAATTTCGGCTATAAGAATCAACCGCTTAAAAGAATCAAAAACAGTAATAACAAACGTGATTCCTATAAGCGAAAACCACTGTGTATATATATATATATATATTTATATACACCGACGAACCAAAACAAAAACTGGTAGAGGCGAGCGTACGCAAATGGAGGAGATATGCAACCTATCAGCGTAACGCGATGCGGTCGGCAGTCCCTATATAATACAACAGGTTCCAACCATTTCACGAGTGTCCTGTGAATAGCAGGTATCCGGTAAAACATCAAATCTCCGACAGCGGCGCTGTCGGAAAAGTCCTTCAAAGAACGGGACCGTCGACGACTGCCGAGAATCCTTAAACGAGGTGGATGTTCAACACTTCCTCAAATTGCTGCGGATTTCAATGCTACGGTACCAACAAATGTCAGCGTGGGAACTGTTCAAATGACTGTCATTGAAATGGGCTATCGGAGCCGCAGACCCACACGTGTACCGTTGTCGACTGCACGGCACAAAGCTTTACGCCTCGCCTGGGTCCGCCAACTCCTCCAGTGGACTGTTGATGACTGGAAACATGTTGACTGGACTAACAAGGCTCGTTTCCATTTGAATCGGGCAGATGGACGTGTACGGCTATGGAGACAACCCCATGAATCCATGGACCGTACATATCAACAGGGGACTGTTCAAGTTGGTAGAGCCTCTGTGATGTATGGGGTGTGTGCAGTTGGGGTGATATGATATCCATGATACGCCTAGAGACGACTCTGACTGGTGATGGGTAAATAAGAATCCTGTAAGATCATCTACACCAGAAGAGTCGAAACCGCGACCCGTGGGACACATGCGGCCCAAAGCAAGTATTAGTGCAGCCCAGAAAGTTGAAAGTTTAACACTTATAAGATGGACACTAGAACTGCGGCACTTTCGGTATAACTAAAACGGCGGAGCGAGTTAGTTTGACATTAGATGGCAAATAACATGAGAATTAACAAAATTTTTTAGTTCGTTAAGTAAAATATTACAGTTTCACATGATAATTAATATTTCCCAGAATTTACATTATATATATAAATCAGTGGAAATCGACTAAAACTTTGGAAGAAGATATTATTCAAAATTTTACTTCCTTAAGTATAATAATGTCTCTCTTAAACAAAATAAAATAATGCTACATAACTTTAATGGAAAATCGATTATCTTGTTTAAATGTGTTTATAGAAAATTTTAAAGAAGAATTTTAAGAAATATTAAATTTTTTCTTTGTTACTTACTAGTTTTATAGATTTATTTTATCCAAGTTACTGTATACACTCTATGCACTCTTAGTAATAAGTTTTGTGGATTTACAACGAATGTGGACTTTTCATTTTGGACAAATAATCCATGTTTATTTTCACATTTGAACATGTTGGTAGTTTCACATTTGAAAGATTTCCCATTTGGACGTTCGACACGTGCCTCTCATGATTCGGGTGTCTCAGAGCCGTAAGGATCCTGGAATTTATGAGATTTTTAAACTCCCGAGGAGAACGGGGTGACGCGGTCTCCTCCCCGTCGAGAGATCTTTCCGTATGACCTCATACCACTGAATACTTTATGAAAGTTCTTCCTAAAGCTGACAGTAAATTTTCAAATGGAATGAATAGAGTTGCAATCTAGCAGCCAACTTAAAGGGAAACTCAATCAAGTCTCTTTTTTTGACTTTTATAAATCCTACCTGCCCAAAGATAAATATCCCTCACTGCAGGACATGCGTTATTCATGCCATCATTGTTTGGAAGCACGTACATCTGTGAACAACTACATTTTCAAAAAGATTAGTAAAGCACATTAAATGAATGCAGAAACAAGGATTCTCATTTACTCAAGAATTCTCGCTTTTGAATCTGCCTCAAAACTGGATATAAAGCACCTGTTTAACCCTTTCACCGGCTCAATTCGAAACTCTAATTCACCTATCCTGGCTTCTGAAACTTGTAGAGTTCTACCCTTCAAGCGGCCCGATTCCCTGGAAAAAAGTTTGTTTTCACTGCAAAAATACTTCTTTCCCCCTTTTCGGAAGTATCTTTTGCCTGTCACCGCAACCCTCTACAGTAATAAAATTTAGCACCCCGCTAGTGTCTCCCCCAAATTTGTTCCCCAACAAGAAAGCGGAATTTTTCTAGGAAACCGTACGTGTGTGTGTGTGTGGCTTATTCCACCCGCTCTAGCCGTAGGCTAGACCAGAGGAAAAGGGGGAACAGCTTTTGAGGGTCGTGTATAAGAGATTTCCGTTCCTCTGAAACACTCCTCCGTAGCGGTTGATGATAACGTTAAAATGCTATGAAAATTTGGCAAAAATATTATATTCAATTTCTTCCAAACTTCAGATATTTTCAAAACAAAGCATTCGAAAATATAAATTAAATATTAAATATTTCAGATTTTAAACCATCTCTTATAGTTTTAAGTTAATAAAAAATTCTAGAGAATTCCATTAAATATTTCATCTCACTAGCATAATATTTTTCACACGTTTTCCCATATAAATTTTATTTCTTCATTGATTTCAGGAACCAAAAATTTAAACTTCTATAATTACCATTTTGTTACACAGAAGATACATTTTAACAGCCGTAAAAATATTTACACATTCTGAAACACTGCAAGTGGTTAAAAAATGTTATAAGTGTAAATTTTGTATAATTAAAACATAATAATACACAAATTATTTAAATGTGTCATGTTACAATCACATTGTTTTATCCTATGAATTTTATATTTCATTGTTAAACGAATTACACTCACACAAAACGATAAAAGAATATTGCAGTTCACACACAGAATTACTTATTGTTTCGTATATGTAATGAAATTTCGGAAAAAAGAATTATTTTAACAAACCAAAATTAGATAATATTAAATTTTAGAATTAAGGTTATAACATAATATTCCATTTTTGGCATGATCTCAAGGTTAGTATAAAAAGTGACACACAGTACCAAAATGACTGCTCAAAGGTTATGCTTGAATATATATGGTTTATTTACACTACTATATATTTTATATACAATAACACTTCAAAATTCATTAAACTTTCTTCAAATTATTTAATCTTATTCTAAATTTCTTTCAAGTTAATCATTCAATGCAATTTTTCTAGATATTCACAAATGTTAACCGCAATAATTATCACAATTAATTTCAACAATAAATATTTGCTAATAGATACACACATCATTGATAATCAGTTCCATCAGTAATAAAATTCCTCATCATAACTTTGTTACTACCAATTACATTCATCAATAATTTTTACTAATAGTTATACACCTCAATAATAATGTTTTGTCAGTAATTAAATTCCTCACAATAACTTTGTTACTACCAATTAAAATCACCAGTAACATTTACTTATAGTTACACACATCATATTCAAAATCACCAATCATCAATCATATTCAAATTCATCAGTAATTAAATTTCTCAACATAACTTTGTAATTAATGTTTTAATTGTTTTCAATCTTTCTCTCAAAATCTTAAAATTTTAGGAATGCCGAAATTAGAGTTCCAAATGACACTTCCCTATCATTAATATAAAATACTCTGAAACAAACCTTGGCTGACATCGATGACACCACATGTATACGCATGAGTTTCAGTCCTCGGACTCATTAACACTCACAGGTATAAGGATAATAATCCGTTGCGTCATAATTGGCAGTCCACGTAGAATATCAGTAAACACAGTCTGGAAGTTACCACTCAGTTCCTGATCTTTGTGCAAGGGTGCAGAGTCTCACGGCTGGCATGGGGTTGATCGTTGTCGTCAAGGAAACAGGCTCAAACTCTTAGCGTCAGTTCCAGATCATTGGGCAAGGGTGCAGAATCTCTCAGCTGGCATGGGGTTGATCCTTGTGGCTGAGGGAATAGGCTCAAATCCGTGTAATCTGGTAATCAACTATTTTATCATGCAAGGGTCAACAGCAACATGGTTTCACCCTTGCTTTTAGTTTCGACTCATTTATTCTATATGTTTTCACGACAGTATATTTTCTTTTATATTACAAATAAATAATTATATCGCTAAAAATTTGTTAGTTCTTTCTGATGTTACAATTATAGATGCAATGATCTTGTTATAACCTTAATACATAATACCATATTTTCAAGTGCTACAATTTTTTACAACAGAAGATCGATAATAGATCGCTATATCATACACACTTGCTTATTTCTTATTATGTGAAAATGTGATGTAAACAAAGACGTATAGTTATTTTAAATATAGAAATATATGTTAAACATTCTATTCTTTTGTATGGTATTTTTCAAAACAGGAAGCGGGGCACAAAGCTTCATCACAAATTTTGCATGAATGGATAGAGATATTTTCTTATTCAGAAGAAATGTTTTCTTCCATTATTCTCTCTATTAATTTCAAACGGAAGTTCAGATTATTAAGATTCCCTCCATTTTTGTTTTGTAAAGAAGGAATGAATTCGAAACGGAAATATCTAAAAGGTGCCTGACAATTTTTTTATAATATTTTTTCTGTTATCATCGTTTTTCTTATATCCCATAATTTTCTGTTATCGTTTTTCTTATTTTGCCATAATTTTAAATAGATCCATCCATTCTGTCCACACCGCCCATTGTATGGTTGCAATCCAGAACTGGTACGGGTTTTTTATAAGTTTTCCCATGTTTTGTTATATTTTGCATTTCTGTGGAATGGATCGTGCTTAAAATGGCGACAGATCTTTTATCATGCCACTTCATTATCAAAGTTTTCCCCCGTTGATAAGCAATCAGCTGACCCTTTTTCATTTTCTTATTTTTGATTGATTTGCAGTGCAATAGCGAATTAATAACAATTTTGGAACAACATCCAAAATTAATTTTTATAATATTTATATTGCAGCCGAAAAATTTTGTTGATGAATGAATATTCATGCTTAACTTATGACTTGCCAATTTTCATGGTTTTCATGCAGAAAACCAAATTTTTTGAAATATCAGAATTAAAAATTTAGTATTTTCTCGCAACACACATATTGGATTTGAGTTCAATTGAATGCACTATTTAGACGCTATTGCACATACGTACATACACAAGTTTATAGTTAAATACACAATTTTACAAATCAGTTTTGTTTTAATCATATTCTTTTTGTGTCTATGAAAATACATCTTTTTTTTAACTGCAATTTTAAGATTGTATCGGTCATATCAATGTCCTAGTTAAATGCTGTAATAAAGAAATTCCGATAATTTGGTTGTTTAGAGAGCTTAGGTCAATTTTTGGTACTCGAAGACTAATTTGACCGGGACTTACTGCTTAATGTCGATACAGATGAATACAAACATTCATATAGAAAAGGGACTCGAACCTGCGAACTCCAGCACCGTAAGGTTCACCCGGAAAATTATGCTTTCATTAATTTGCTTCCGACCACTATCAAAAATCAATGAAATTTTAAGGAAACAGCTACGGGGTCCGAAAATCCTCTCGCTGGGAAGTCGGCTACGCAAGAGAGGGGTACGAAATCAGGAGAAAATTCCTATCTCATGAGGATGATCAAAATTGTGGAGATAACCTCGAATGTGACGCTCTAAACGCCTTACACCTGATAATTTGGGTAGGTAGTTCAACGTGAGTTAAAAAAAAAGAAAAGAAACACCTAAGAATTTCTCACCAATCCCTCCAACCCATTAATTTACAGATTAAAACAAGATGTTAGAAGACCGAGATGAAGAACTAAACAATATTTTGTTACACGAGGGTTAATTAGATAGACTGGAACCTAATTTTAAAGCCGATTACGAAAGGCGGGAATCATCCATGCCAGAAGTAGGATTCGGGACCGAAAGACAGAGCCCTACCATTCAGCCATTTCCCAGTATGAAGCACTGTACAACATCAAATAACTTTTCAAACTTGTATGGAAAGTAATAAAATAATAATTGAAAAGTTTGAAATGTAGCCAAATTGATAAAATAAAATAAAATATGTTTAGACATTATTTTAGTTATTAAAATCGTTATTTTAGTTATAAAAATTATTAAAAGACGATTAATTAAATTTAAATATACATAATTTAAATATACAGTACATGAATTAAATCCTGATTTAAATTAGGATTTAAATCACTTGATTTTTTAAAAAAAATCATTGATTTAAATCAAAATTACTTATGTATATAGTTTTACATTATGTTTCATTCAAATGTAATTTTATTAGCTATAATGTCTTTATCTAGATTGTAAAGTAAAAGATAAAGTAGGAGGGAACTTCTATCATTGCAATATCATATTTTATCTATCACTGTGATTAGTAAGAGTTTTGTTGACATAGGATAAAAAAAATCATGGTTTCATGTATTTAATATATAATTTATCATATGTAAATACTAATAGTGCAATGAAAACTTTATCATTAATCGTAATAATAATTTAATCATAATTTAAATTATTGCCTTTGAAATTTTTAACTTGTTAATGTTTAAAAACATAAAAATTCGCGAATCTCCCAGATTATGATCCTAGGGAAATTCATAAGCGCCCTGTTCCTGTGGCCTTACAACAGCCAGCTAGATATTCCACACCCTCCATTCTTGACCTTCCTTCTTGGAAACTGATGCAATTACCGAACTTCTGACTTTTCGGGAAAGTCGATCTGCAACCCTCCCCCCCCCCGCCCCTCCAACTTACCAACGTCGCTCTATTCAGACCCCCATCCCGTGAATGCGTCAGAATCGGAGATGTACATGTAGGGTCTTCATTCCCCAATTTCGGACAATTCGAGGTTGTAAATCAAGCACCTTTTATCGTTCCGAAAACGGGGGAAAAACTCCGTGCAGTGCTGGAAAAATAACCTGCGCCTGTTCAGGGGTACGTCACTGCCCGAATGAGACGGCTAAGGTCGGACGTAATATTTCGTCACTGCCCGGATGAGACAGTCAGGGCTCGACGTAATATTTCGTCACTGCCGTTGAAAGGGTTAATGATACAAGGTAAAAGGCTGGGTATATTTAGCTAAGTCTATTCCTAAGTCGTCATTCTGATATATCCATCAGAAAAGCTGAAGGTAGAAGTGAAGCTATGAATCGTGAAGAGATAGATGCCTACTTGAAACTACTCCATAACACTCGTGAAGAAAATGAGTAGTTTGATAAACCCTCGAACATTTTTAACATGGATGAGTCCGGATTGCAGTTGAACAATCGACCTAGCTAAGTTTTAGCTTAAAAGGATGGAATTGCTCCATCACCAACAAAAGTACTTTATGATATTGCTCCAGTTCCTAATGTAACCATGATAAAAGCAGTTAGAAAACGCACAAAACAGGTAGCAATGCTTTTTACATCACCAGAAAATATTGACAAACGTCGGAAACTTTCATCCCAGAAACAGATAAAGTTGATAAATAAGCTTAAAACCAGTAAAAAGTCTAAAATAAACGCGAGGAAAAATAAAAACACGACACTTCGTAGCGAAGAAGATGAAATACATTTGAAATTATCAGATTCTACAGATTCCGAGGGAATATAACTTGATGAGGATAACTGTGTTGGTTGTAGAGAAGAATACAATGCCACAACCAAAACTGATGACTGGATAAAATGCATAAAGTGACTGTAGTGGTTCCATGAAACGTGTACAAACTATCAACACCTTTGCAAAAATGTGGTAAAATTTTACAAAAAGGGAAGGGTTGAAATTATACTTCAAATGTTGTGTATTCGAATTTTATTCACTCATTTTCCGTGATATAATTCCATCTTTACAAATTTCTATATGTTTTCCATGTTTAACTATATGAAATGTGTTGTTTTTTGCTATTTTAACTTCACTTTTTCTTTCTTGTATTGGATGGCCATCTCTCCTCGACTTGATGGCCATCTGCCATTTTAAATTCAAAATATGTTCCCACTTTTGTTCTCAATGTTTAATAATTTTTTGCCCAAAATATGATGAGTATATGTATAAGAACTTTAAATATGCATAAATATTTCTTCTGGTTGCATTCTAAGAATCTTTATTTCAATCTTTAAAAACTATGGCCATCTATCCTAGAGTTACCCTATCTATACAGAGGCTGATCACACATTTTTTAGAAAATGTATATTGTATTTACAAAACTAAATTACATAAAATTCTTGTGTTTTAAATGTTCTATTTGACATCCATTATTCTGAACTATCTTTCGACACCGCAATTTCCAGGATAATAATGCCTTTTGAAGTGTCAGAAGAGGTATTCAATCCCAATCCTCCTGAACAGCTTTCCAGAGTCCTGTATAGGTTTTGTGACGACGTTTGGATAATGGAGATTTTAAAAGTCCGAAAACACAAAAATCCATAGGTGATATATCGGGAGATTTAGTAGGGAAATCAGTGAAGGGTATGGCCTTGATACCAGTTTTTTGTTCCATTTCTTTTAGGAAATTTACAGTGGATTTTGATGTGTGACTGCTAGCTTTGTCGTGATGGAGTCTCTCAGATTGATGGCACTGTGGGTAAAGCGATGGTATTTCATTCAGAAAAATTGGCGAACAAAATATGTTCCTGATAGTATTTGGAGTTAATCTTGACATTTTTTTTCACTCTCTTTATTTTTAACTTGCTTTTATAAGAAAAACCAGCAACAATCATGAATCCCTTAGAAAAACTTTCTTTCGATTCTTTGAACCATGTACTTAAATTTTTTTCTCCCCTTTTATGATAATATATGGCTCTTTTTTTGTTGCAATCATTTAAATACACCCATGATTCATCTATTGTGACAATTTTTTTCCATTTTTCTTTGGATAAGTGTTTCTCATATAGAATTCTGCAGCGTGTCCTGCGTTCAGCGGTATTGTTTCGAAGAAGACGGTGCACATTGCGTTTTTTCGCTTTCTTAAGATTTAAATCAATGTTTATCATTTTGTTTACAGTGGACACCGAGCATTTTAATGATTTTGCAACTGTCTTTTGACTAGGGGGATTTTCTTTTAACATTAAACAACGTACCTTTGCAATAGTCGAATATGTCCTTGTATTTTTCCTTGTATACTTGTTTGGAATTTTTGTCCCACTTGAGGCTCCAATTTGACGTTTCTTTCCTTTCTTGTTGACGATATTACCTATCGACGCTTTAGGTATCACAAAACCATGATCTCACATCGTTTTTGGATAACGGAGTATGCATATTTCTCTTCGGAAAAAGCATACATGTAGCCTTCGAACCACTGCTTTGTTAAAAACGCCATTTTGAATAAAAACAAAACTTTCAAGCCGCTGAGGATAATTTTGACTTTTAAAAACATAGTACAATTGCAATTATTTCTTTTGCAGCAAAAGATTTTATTACCGCTTACCAAAATCGTCTAAAAAATGGGCGAACAGCCTCTGTATATATATATATATATATATGTATATATATATATATATATATATATATATGTATATATATATATATATATATATATATATATATATATATATATATATATGGTTGTATGTGTGTGTGTATTTCTACAACGTGTGTGCAGTATGTCATTGTTCCTCGTTGCTCACAATTTAATGCCTTGCAACGAGCGTCAGTAGACTGTTAAAGGCGAATCGATTTGGACATTTAACACATAGATCATATTTAATTAGATATCTCTTTTCTCTAAATCCTCTATCTATATATATAAAAGAGCTCGTCTGTTTGTTTGTCCGCTATAGAATCATAGACTGTTTCACCCACCGGGACCAAATTTGGCACAGTTAATGTTTAGGACCCGAGAAACTTAACGCAGCAAAAACGGCTCAATTAGTGGGGCTCAATTAGTTTTTCTAAAATTAACTTTTTAATGATTTTTGTTCCAAGAGGTGCACGTACCACCCGTGGATACAGCCCATTCACCACAAACAGCTTCTAGGGGTGACGGTGGGGGGGGGGGGGGTCAAATTCCAATGTGCGGGAGGAAAAGGGTTGAGAATGACCTTTGGCCCTGGCTTCCCAATGCATCTTGCACTTTACCTTTTCGGTGATGTGGAAAAAAGTGCATTTTTAAGGGAAAAATAAATAATAAAGGCAAATGTAAATTATAAAACTTATTTCTAATTAAACAGAGGATCAAACAAATCTAATTAAATCTAATTAAACAGTATCTAACAAATATAATTAAATAGTAAACTTATTCAATCCAAACGTGCGAATCCCGCAACACGATGTTATTAATTCTCAATAAAAATCAGACGAAGGTCCGCAGGCTCAAAGTTTCTTTCTTTCTTAATGTTTGTATATCATTTCAGTCGAAACGCGCTAAGCGCATTCTGTCTGGCCAGATGAATATGAAGAGTAAAGGTGCACCCACATATTTTTTTGATGGAATGCATGAAAATTTTTTTATCTATATATCTACCCGGGCAACGCCGGGCAATAATGCTAGTAGTCTATATATTAACAGTTCCGTAACTGACTCATTCATTCACGGACTGACTGACTGACTGACTGACATACAACGTACAGGCCAAACCGCTGGACCTAAAGGGCTGAAATTTTGCATGGCGATTCCTCTTATAGTGTAGAGGTGCACTAAGAGATATTTTTGAAAAATTCTTCTTAGATTTTTTTAAATTAAATTTTTAAGCTGTTTTTTTTTACTTTTTTTAAGTTTGCATTTAAAATAATAATTTGAGGGTTATAAAATTTATATCACGAGAAAGATTATAAAAATTCCTTTAAAATGAAATATTTTTCAAATCTTTACCTCCATTTCCTGATTTTTGGTGAATTTTTAAAGATTGATTTTTAGAATTTAATTTATTAAATGCTGATCACGTGACTTCTTTTCTGGTACTTTAAATAAATTTCTCGTCAAGTGCATAAAAACTAAATAGACAAAAAATAATTTTTTTTCTTGCTAATGCGGCAGACGATTGGACATTATCAAAAAAATATTAAAATACAGTAAAAGAAATTTTCTAGAAACTGTACTATATTAACTGTACTATATTCTTTAGTATTCTTTATATTAGATTTAATTTGAATATCTTCTTCTACATTATTTTGTCTATAAAAATATCCCTTACGATTTTTTATATATATATATATATATATATATATATATATATATATATATATTTTACATCAATTATATACATTGATCGTCGTATTTATTATATATATATATTGGCATTAACTGCATACATTGACCGATGTTTTTACTTTGAATGTACTCCGTAGCGAAGTGCGGGTTTTCAGCTTGTATTTACATAAGGGGGAAACGGGGCGATACAAGAGAAATTGAGGACGTGATAAAGAATCTACAAAGTAATATACTCCGCAACCCGTAAAAAGAAGTTGAAGAAGAGAAGAAGATGCTATTATTGCTTTACCGAGGGATAATTAAATACGTAATATATAATAGCAGTAGAAAGAAAATGTTTTCATGGAGTTGTATAAAGTTGTTAATTATAGTTTGAAGCAAACTGATTAAGATATATCAGAAAAAAGAAGCTTGCTTTGTTAGATTCTGCAAGGAGTTACCAACAGACTGGTATCGATAAGAAAAATGTTTGTCCGTCATGAAGTAAAATGAAAAACTATTTTCTTAAACTTAAACGGACTCGAACAATCAGTTATAGGAGAATTTAAAAATAAAGACGTGGTAAACTAACTACTACTTTTAAGCATGTGCAGATAATCAGAAAGTAAAGATTGCACTGCTTGTTTGAATTTGTGTACGAAATCCATCTAAGGTTAATTGTTAAAAAAATTGCCAATTTTGATATTTTACGAGAACATTAATTGAGAAATTGTCTGTTACGCACAATATATATGGAAATGAAAAAGAACTTTCCATAACGAAATGGCCTGCATTAAATCAAAAATCTCTGTTGAATATTTAGTATTGATCATACCCTAGTAGCACAACTACGTAGGACCGACGTCGTTTTGCGGAGCCTATCCGACGACACCATGTCCGAGACCCAACGGTTGGGCTGACGCCAGTGAGACGACCATTGCGCCAACGGATTTGTCGTCGGACCGATGTCGCCAAGCGTTACTGCACCGACGACGACAGAAGACAACAGTTTTGGGTGACTTTCTAATATCTCAAATTATTCTTTTTTTCAGAAAGCTAAAAAAATTTCGAAACAATGAAAATGAAATATAATTACGATGTTAAAAACGTTTTCAATAATGGGTAATATCCGTAATCTCGTAATTCATTATATACACTGACTATATAAATAAAAAAATATTACCCCCCAAAAAAAAAAAACGAATGTCTAAAACTTTTCGTTTTTGAAAATTGCAATAAAAATAATTTCTTGGGTAGAAGAAAAGAGAAATTCGACCCGCCTAACAGACGTCGGTGTAGAATCGGAAAACGACCTTTGGCCTTCAGTCGGTTTCAAGTCAGACTCCAACTCCGACGTTTGACCGACCTATCCGACGTCTGTCAGAAGGGTTGGCTGATGTACTCGTCCTGCTTGGGTAAAAACAAAAGTATGACATTGCCTCCCCAGTATTTATTCTAGAAGGACAACTTTACGTCTTGAAAACGATATTCAGTTTTTCCACTTTAATGGTAAAAGAGTACTTTACCGCACCTTTTTACCACCTGTTACAAATCAAAACTGTTGTGGCTTTTGAATTGTACGCTAAGAAATTTCGCATCTCGGAGAGAGCAAAATAGAAAATAAAATAGATTCCGTTGACGCAAATCTCTTTCGCGCCATAGTGTGTTTGGTTCTACAAAAGTACGAACAACGGAAATTGGTTCATGAATTTTCCTCTATCTTTCGTCATCTCTTCCTCTATTTTTTCTCCTTTTATATAGATACTAGCTGAAGTACCCGACGATGCCCGGGATTTTAAGAATGTTTGTTGTTAACCAAAATCAATTTAAAAATTAACACAGTATAAATAACATAAAAAATATATGTGAAATGTTATACACGTCTCAGAATTTCAGCCTTTCATCATTTTAATACTAAAATCTGAAAAGTAAATATGTCAAATTCTCTAATGTTTGTTAACCAAAATTAATTTAAAACTAAGCACAGTATAAATAACATAGAAAAAAAACCTTGTGAAATCTATAAATATATAAATTTATAATAAACTCCTCAGAATTCAGCTAGAATTAGCCTTTCATCATTGGGGTAAAAAAAAGCTGCAATTACAGGTTCAGCAGAAATTTCCAATAGAACAATGATATGACTGCAGCGTTGCCTCTTAAAAAAATGAAGTGTTTGATTGAGGGCTGCAAACCATTCAACTCCTCTCCACATTTAACTCCTATAAACATCCTCTACATATTAAATTCCTTTTCTCTCCATAATAAACTCCTCAGAATTTTGGTATATTCAGCCTTTCATCATAGTACCACTAAAATCTGAAACATCCTCTCCAGAAATATAAATTTATTAATTTCAATAATTAAACACATACAAATATATAAATTGCGCAAAAGTTTTTTAACCAACATTTGAATAATTCGTAAATGAAAAAGCATATGAAAATAAAGATAAGAACTTCCGGAATCGAAATTAATTACCCTTAATTTTTAATTAATAAAAAACCAACATAATATGAATAACAACGATAGTTGCTTAAAACCATATGAAAATAAAGCTATTATAAAGATGATAACAATAAAAAAAGCATAAGAAAATAATACTCGCGCATGAAGTTAACGTTACGATATAAAGATAGTAATAATAATATAAACCGCGTGCATAAAATATTTAGCTTTTCAAGCGAAATAAATTGATTTTTAGAAAAAAACTACTTTTAATCGAGAAATTAAAATACATTGCACAAAATTTTAATTTTACCAACTTTCCACCCTACAATTTACACCCTACTTCTTTTAAATAGGATGTAAATATAAAGTTTTAACAGCCAATTGAATGCCAGTTAAAAATAATGTGTGCGCATGAAGTTAACGTTACGATATAGAGATAGTAATAAAAATCTATATATATATATAAAACAGTTCCGTAACTGACTAACTGACTGATTGACTGACTGACATACAAAGTACAGACCAAACCGTTGAACCTAAAGGACTGAAATTTTGCATGGCGATTCTTCTTATAATGTAGGGGTGCACTAAGAAAGATTTTTGAAAAATTCTTCTTAGATTTTTTTAAATTAAATTTTTAATCTGTTTTTGTAACTTTTTTCAAGTTTGCATTTAAAATAATAATTTGAGGGTTGTAAAATTTATATCACGAAAAACATTCAAAAAATATTACATTCAAAAAATATCATCTGTAGATAGAAAGGGGAGAGAAAATTTAAAGAAATGTAAATTTATAATGTACTCAGGGAATGTATTATTGTGGTTCTATATCAGAAAAATAATAAAATACATAAATCATAAAATAAAAAATATACATTAGCATATTGGGCACGAAGTTGCGTATCTTTCATGTAACATCAAACTCCCTTATTTTAATTCAAATGTTTAAAAAATTTTAAAAATAATAACATTTGAAAATTTCGCATAAGTTCATTTTGAAAAATTCATGTATTTCATATATATCTTATTTATTCTGCACTTTGTAAAAAAATAGAAATATGCCTGTCAAAAAACAGTAGTCAACTGCCCCAGAGCGCGCGCTGCAACGCTCTCATGTGTACATAGCCTAAAGGACTGAAATTTTGCATGGCGATTCTTCTTATAATGTAGGGGTGCACTAAGAAAGATTTTTTAAAAATTCTTCTTAGATTTTTTTAAATTAAATTTTTAATCTGTTTTTGTAACTTTTTTCAAGTTTGCATTTAAAATAATAATTTGAGGGTTGTAAAATTTATATCACGAAAAAGATCATAAAAATTCCTTTAAAATAAAATTCTTTTCACATCTTTACCTCCATTTTCTAATTTTTGGTGAATTTTTAAAGATTAATTTTTACAATTTAATTTATTAAACGTTGATCATGTGATTTCTTTATCTGGTACTTTAAATAAATTTATCGTCACATAACAACGAAATAGACACACAAAAAATTAAAATAGTGGCGCCATCTACTGTACGCTTGTGAATCGAGAGTTGTTGGTTATTTATTAATTAAAAATATTGGAAAGTTCTTGTGGATCTGTAAATATACATGTGGTAACAGTTTTAAAATTTATAAATTATCAACCTACACAGGTGATAATTTATCCGGCGTTGCCCGGGATTTTAAGAATGTTTGTTAACCAAAATCAATTTAAAAACTAAACACAGTATAAATATCATAGAATAAAAAGCATGTGAAATGTTATACACATGAATAAAAAGAAAACCCAACATAAAAAACCATAAATTTACAATAATATCTTCAGAATTCAGCTAGATTTAGCGTTTCATCATTGGAGCAAAAATTCCTGAAAAGTAAAACATAAAATACATAAATTTATAATAAACCTACCAAAATCCATTAAAAAAATAAACAGTATAAATAACATAGAAAAAAAAGTATACGAAATGTTATACACATTAATAATATGAAAAATAAAATAAAATAAAAATAATAATTTTTAAAAATAATAAAATAAAATAAAAATAATTAAAAAAAATAATAAATAAAATAATAATAATAATAATTTAAAAAATAATAAAATAAAAGCTGAAACAAAAAAGCCTCCATAAAAAAGCTGAAAATACAGGTTTAGCAAAATCTGTACGATCCGTATTCGAACCCGCGTCATGTTGTATAGTAAATTAATGCTCTTACCGAATGCGCCACAATAACATGCTGGTGTATTGTGTAAATAGGAGAATATTTGTATTAAAATTACTGGAAAGTTGCTATGGGTTGGTGAATATACATGTATTTATGGAGTAAGAGGAGTTTTAAGTTAGAAATAAGTTAGCAGGATAGAAGCTTAGTCTTTAACTCTTCAATAGACACAAAGACATAAGCGAGGGGGGTTGCAGTAGCGATTAAAAATGATCTTGTGACACTTAGCGTGGTTGATTCGAATTTTCCATCGCGTGTGATAGTGTCAATATGCCGTTGGATCCGATTTATTTTAGAGTATAAAATCTGACTTGAAAGATTATTATTTTCATTTATTATTCTGGTTTAATATATAACTTGAAACTTTTTGATTTTATTTATTTTTATCTTTTCGCTCGCTGTTTGCCAGCTAAGCCTAACGTGGACGCCATATTCAGAGTGGTGATTCCACAAAGTGTAACAGCTTACATTTAGTTTCAAAATTTTTGGTTTTTTATTAATTAAAAATCAACGGTAATTAATTTCGATTTTTGAAGTTCTTCAGACCCTCGGCTGTTTTTAAAGACGCCTGTATGTAAAATTTCACGATCGTTGCTCCTAAACTGTGGATTTCTATACAATTACAGAGATACAAACATTCATTTTTATATATTAGATACTGATACGCACTTGTATTGAAATATAAGTATGATGAAAGTGAGAAAAAAAGCAAACTTTCATAACAGCAATCGGAATTTTTTATAACAGCAATCGGAAATGTATTGTCAACTAAAGCTTTAAAAATTGATCTCTTCGATTTAAAGGGGCATAGACTTCTAATACTTGCATCAAATTAATAAAATTTGATTAATTTTTGCTTCTCATATACGCAACCATAGTAATTTATTTATCCATAAATGCATTTATCCTGAGAATGTGTAACCTATAATTTTAAGATTGCAAAAAATACGCTAAAAAGATAACGGCTTATAGAGCGATTAAATTATATGTCTTTTTAAGAATCTTTTAAAGAACTTTTTTAGTAATACTTTCATTAGATTTTATTTTAACAGCTATTTTAATTATTTTTAATTTGAAAAAAGCAGTAAAAATGTCGACTCATCAAATATCAAAAATATTTCGGTATGATTCGGCGAAGTATCATTTTTTTTTAGTTTGCTAAAAGTTTCATTTATCACAAGAATGTGTAACCAATAATTTTAAGACAGGAAATTACGGTAAAAAGATAACGCTTTACAGAGTAATTGAAATAAGTCTTTTTGAGTATCTTTTAAAAAACTTTTTTAGTAATACTTTAATTAGATATTATTTTAACAGCTATTCTAATTATTTTTAATTTGAAAAAGCAAGAATGAAATATTTCGGCTCATCAAATATCAAAATTATTTATTAATATTAATAAATAATTTAATTTTCAGATGTTTTAATTAATTTTGATTTCGAAAAAAGCAATAATTAAATATTTTGGGGTATCTAATATCAAAATTATTTTGGTGTAATCTAGAACTAAAAAATTTGTACTGATTTACATCACACCAAAATATTTTAGATATTTGATACACTGAAATATTTAATTATTTATATCATTTTTTTGTTAGTTAAAAGTTTCATTTGCCACAAGAATGTATAACCTATTATTTTAAGATTGCAAATTACGCTAAAAAGATAACGCTTTACATAGCGATTAAACGATGTCTTTTTGAGATTCTTCCAAAAATATTTTCTAGAAATGATTTCATTATATCATATTTTAAAAGCTATTTTAATTAATTGTGATTTGAAAAAAAGCCACAAATAAATATTTCGGTGTATCAAATATCAAATTATTTTGATGTAATGCAGAACTAAAAAATGATACTGTTCTATATCACACCAAAAAAAATTTCGATATTTGATACACCGAAATATTTAATTATTGATATCATTTTTTAATTTGTTAAAAGTTTCATTTGCCCCAATAATGTGTAACCAATAATTTTAAGATTGCAAATTATTCTAAAGCGATAACGCTTTACATAGCGATTAAACGCTGTCTTTTTGAGATTCTTCCAAAAACATTTTCCAGTAATGCTTTCATTATATCATATTTTAACAGCTATTTTACTTAAAATTTATTTTGAAAAAAGCAATAATTAAATATTTTGATGAATCAGATATCAAAATTATTTAACTATTGATATCATTTTTTATTTTGTTAAAAGTTTCATTTGCCACAAGAATGTGTAACCTATAATTTTAAGATTACAAATTACGCTAAAAAGATAACGCTTCGCATAGTGATTAAACGATGTCTTTCTGAGATACTTTAAAAAAAATTCTATTAATGCTTTCAATATATCTTATTTTACGAGCTATTTAAATTTTCAAAAAAAATAATTAAATATATCGGCGCATCAAATATCAAAATTATTTCTATGTGATGTAAACCAGTATCATTTTTCTGTATTCTTAAATTTTCATTTTAATAAATCTTGGCTAAGCTTATAAGAAACCTTAATACATTTTATTTATCTGTTTATCTTTAAACGTAATTCAAATTGATCACTTTCTTTTCCTTAAACTACATATGCACATTAATACAGGTAAGGGAAAGAAGTTGCGGAGCCTTTCATTCCTTCGTTCAAGAAGAATGTAATTATTTAAAGTCTTACATTAATTCCATTCTTCTTAGTTATGAAAAGGTTCATTTATTACGTTATATTACACGTCAAAACAATTTTGCATACATTTTTAAATTCAGGAATAAGCAAGAATTTTGAAATTAATTATGAGGATTTTTGTCTTTCAGGGCTTAAAAACGGAAGGGAAGATTTAATTAATAGCCTCCATTTTAAATTATTTTCCAACATTAATAATCGTCCGGAGTACTATCTTCACTTGAAATAAACGAATGGGATGCATTAAGAGTAAACTGATATTTAAATCGAGTTTTTCATAATGAGATATATGCAAGAAGCTGATAATCAGTACATAATAATAACATTTGATACCTCTAAATTCAATAGGATTTGGTAATTTACGGAAAATACTTAGACCAGTGTAGTTTGTTCCTTGCAAATGGTTGTAATTTTAAGAGGCGCTTCTGTGACTATGTGAGACGAGATATTTTTTTTATCAGTTTCTTTCAACTCCATTGTCGATCATCATTCTCGATAAATTTCTTTAAAGCTTTGTACAATTATCAAATACCTCAAATCAAATAACTCGGATTAATACATTTAAAAATTATTTAAGACTAAATCAGTGAAAGAACTACTTTAGGACCAGAGAAATCGAATCTTAGACAATTTTTGCCTGAGAATGATAGCAAAGAGATTAATTATAAGAAAAATGACTTTCGTCTAAAGCAGGCATGTCCAACCCGCTGTCCGCGGACCGCATGTGGCCATTGACATTCAGAAATGTGACCCCATAAGATTCCATACTTTATCTAACCTATCTTTCTAGAGGAAAATATCTCTAGTTTTACAATCACCCCGTATTCATGACATTACAATTTCCCTCTACGTACAGTGCCAACAACAGTTTTCATAGGTAAAGCCCATGAAGAGTAAAATTGGATGAACATTTTCTGATGAGCATCTTTAAAACACATTAAGAATAACGACTTCTTTCGAACTAGAAATTTATGCATTATGTTCCCAAACACATATTCAATTATACCACTAAATTTATGTTTATTTTGCCTTCCATTTTTTCATGCTGGTAAAAAAATTAAAAATTAAAGGGCACTTTTTAGTTTATAAACGTTAAGTATAATATATATTTTAAATGAGGCGCAAGACAGTAACTAATCTCTCATTGCAGTCCAGATAAATCAAAATGTTGGAAAACCATGGTTTAAAGGCGTGCAGTCTGCAGTTAAAAAGTATGATTGAATTGCGGCGAATTCCGGAATGGTAAAGAAAAGTATGCAAGATAGTGATTTATATATATATATATATATATATATATATATATATATATATATATATATATATATATATATATATATATATATATATATATATATATATATATATATATATATATGTGTGTGTGTGTGTGTGTGTATGTGTGTGTGTGTGTGTGTGTGTGTGTGTGTGTGTGTGTGTGTGTGTGTGTGTGAGAGAGAGAGAGAGAGATGAATTCCCCCCAGTGCCCGAGAACCGCACTGCCCCACTCCTGACAACAGAGCTGAGATTCGAGGTGCCTGAGAGGGCAATGACCCCCGCTTCTAGCAAAACCCCTTGTCTGCGAGAGGAAAGATTATGTCGGGGGAATAAAGGACTGTTCGCTATTGCTACGAGAGAGACGGGTCCCCGAACGTGCAGGGGCCAGACGCTGGAAGACGACCTGTAGATGATATAATATTTTAACCATACTTTCAATAAATATACATTCGTTATTGTTAGATAATTGGAGTGAATTCTGCTTTAATGAATGCAAATACTCCTTCACACGAAAGGTATCCCACATTTTTGGGCGCTTGGCCCGGGATATTTGAGAAGGAATTTAAGTGCGTTAGCTGGATACAGCAGTGATAACGAGACGCTAAGCTTCGCTTTGTGGAGCAGGACGGAACAGTTGAAGTAAAAAAGACTGTGTTGTGACGGGATATTGCGACGCTGGTGAAAGTGGATTATTCTTCTGCGACACTGGAATTTAAGGCGAGCGTATCTTTATAATTAAACATGGAAAAACTGGAAGACAGTCGGCAGATTTTGAAACATTTGAAGTCATTTCCATTTAGAGACATTAAACTTGTTTATCGTATTATTTTTGAAGACGAATGTGATAGGACGAACCGCAAAAAATTAAGGTATTTTTGTGGACTAAATTATGAAAATGAATATGATGCAAGTTTTAAGAGGAAAACTGAATATGTTTCTTCCAATTTTTCCACAAGTGATTTAATTACTGCATGCAATAATTTGAAACTTGGATAATAAGGGTAGCAAACCAGAACTGGTTAAGAGAATTGTCATTAATTTGATCGATATAAATATTTTGCAACAGAATGTTATTGTTGATGATGATGATTATGATGATGACGATGACGAATTAAGTGAAAGGGGAAATAGTAATAGTGTAGAAATAAACAATCCTTCTGCCATTAGCGCAATTAACAGACCCATGATAAATTTTAACGAAGTAGAAGACATAGTTAAACCTTTTGACGGTTCATCATCTATGACCGTTCGTAAATGGGTTGATGAGTTTGAAGATATGTCGGATTTGTTCAAACTATCTGACTTGCAGAAATTTATTTTCGCTAAGAGATTGATCTGTGGGAGAGCAAAATTGTTTCTTGCCAGCGAAAAGAATGTCAAAACGTGGTCGAGAATTAGACAGACGCTTCTTAAAGAATTTGCCGAGGAGACGAATTCAGCCGACTTACATTCCGCTTTAGGAAGCACAAGATAGGGCGGGAATGAACCATTCATTGATTATTATTTTAGGTTGAAGGAAATCGCGTCGCGTGGAAGTATTGAAGACAGTGCAATTATACAATATATTATAAATGGAATTAATGATTTAGATGTAAACAAACATATTTTATACGGATGCGGAGACATATACGAATTTAGAGTCAAACTAAAAGTATATGAGAAAATTAAAGATAATAGTCGGCGAAATGAAGCGAAAAAAGATTTTAAAGCTGGATTTAAAAATGTAGTGAGGCAAAAAACGAATAGAGACACAAAGTTTTTAAATTAGAAACCAAAAACATGTTTGATTAGAAATCAGAAGTACACACGACATTTTGCTAACACACGACAGAAAAGTGATTCGTACTTTAAAATTACCTGCTACAATTGCAATTTGGAAGGACATAAATCATTTGATTGTAAATTTAAAGACAATGGTTTGCGGTGTTTTCTATGTGACGAGTTCGAGCACAAGGCAAATCTATGTCCTCAAAAGATGGTAAATAAAGTAACAATTTCACATCATTTTCCTAATAGGATACAGAAATGTGTCAACGTTTTAGGAAAGCAAGTAGATGCTATTTGGGACACCGGAAGTGAAATTACAAAAGTAAATCAAGAAGCTTATGTTAATCTAGTATCACCAAAACTAACCCAGAATAAAGTAGAATTAATGGTAATCAGCTCAGATAAAATTTATCCTTTAGGTTATTTTACTGCTAGTATAATGGTTGGTGATTATTCTGTGTATACTGATATTTATGTTTTATGTAGTAATGTGTAACAAATGTAGTTATGTTTTATGTAGTTTTGTGTAACAAAGTGGTTATTGGAATGGATCTAATGTCTCAGTTTGATTTTTCCATGAGTAACAAAGGTGTAAATATAACGGGTTTGCGTAAGAATTTTCGAGTTAATTACGTTTGCATTGCACATAGTAAAGTAATTGATAATGAAATATCTCCGGAACCTAAACCAGAAACGAGATTTATAATGAACATTAAAAAAGTAGTTTGCACTAGACAACCAGCTGTACCTGAGTGTGAAGGAAATAAAATAGGAAGCCGTGAATCACAAAAGATTGAGGGTTCTATGTTGAATACAGACGGAAATGATAGTCCCGTGGAAACAGATATGTTACCATCTGTTATAAAGACTCATGGAGTATATCTATTAATATTCAGGTCTTTATAACTGTCTCTCATAACCGCCATATATTGGTTGAAAAGAAAAATGATTTATTGCCAAAAAAGGCGATGCACGCCAAATATGGTGTATTGAGCCTGTATTGCGCAGGCGCGAAGTACAGCTTGGCGCAAGTCATGGCTAGCTTCGAAAAGTAACGACAGACAGCCCTTGGACGCGTTGGAAGTTGGTGACCTTTGGGAGCGTGTATTGGTGACCGGGAGTGTGGTGCGAGGCATGGCATATTATAAGTATTTACCTTTTTATTATGTTTTATTGAATAAATTAGTTATTTGCTCCTTAAACCCCTGGTCTGCAATTTAATTTACTGTAGTTGATAATGTTTCGTTTGTGTGTATTAATTTGAGTATTGTAATATGCTTAGCACGTGGGTCAGGCTATATGTAGGGTTAAGTATTTTCTTGCTAAGCTAAGTGCTGTTAACCTAATGTAAATACTCTACTTAGTCTATGTTACCTGAGACAATCTATCTGGGTTATCATTCATGTCGCATTGTTACTTGAAGTTAATTCTGTAACTTAATTTAATACACAACGCTTTTTCTTGTTTCACCTTTTTTTTGACTGGCTTAACTATTTGCTAAATTGCTACCACTTGTTCCGATACGGCTTCCATTTGGAGTCGTAATTTCTCGGCTTCACAACATTTGGTACCGGTTGACCAGTCCTTAAAGTTAATATTTAAGGGTAGTATTTGTCTCATTTAGCGGTAATTTTTTTTAATTCTTTAACCTACGTGAGTAACGAGAAAATGCATCTGCTTAGTATTCCCCCTGATTATAATGTTCTCTTTATTAATAAGTAATACAAGTATCTTAATAATGCTAAAATTTCATTCAGTTTGCTTGTTCTGTACCACATGATGCATTTTTTTATAATAGAGCATGAACGAACCTATGTGTTTGTTATGTGCAATTATTTAATTATACAGTGATTTTATGAATATCTGAGTATTTAACATTGAATATTATTTAAGATTGGAATTTGTGTTATATTGATTGATTTTTTCATGTGCAAAGGATATATTTTATTGCTTTTTGAATTACAATTTTTGATTTTAAACTTCATTATTGATATAAATTCATTTAATATAAAGTGCTAATTTTGTGTCATTCATGCAACCTATCATATCTATGAGTTCATATATTTCTGACTGATAGTTGACATTTATGCTGAAATTTTAATGCTAATTAAGCTGTGGTGAACCCAAGCATAATATTTGAAAAGTGTATTATTGAATAGTATCCCATTTTGTGTATGCATAACTTTTAATATACTTCTTTTCTAAATTATATTCATAATTCTTTACATTTTGTCATTTGCTGGTTCATGTTATCTCCAATGGAATTCTTCTCTTGCATTTTATGGTTCACTGCTTTCTGCAAATTTTTGTTTACACATTGAATGTGTAAAACTCAAGTTATGTTATCTTTTGTGTGATCCTTGAGAATTTTAGTCCAGTTCTTATACTTTTTGCTTTCTTGGACATGGCTAGCGAGGTAGACAATAGATTCAATGTAACCATTCAACCTTTTGAAGGTGATGGAGAATTATTGTCATTTTTCTCTAAGCAAGTCAGGGACTTAGCGAGAGTAAATAATTGGTCAGGCGCTGAAACAGCTATATTTTTCAGGTCGAAATTGGTAGGGCCTGCTCTAAAGTATGTCATAAGTACTTCAGAGTTGTTGGACACAGAAGATCATGAAATTTTGTTGCAAGGTTTGAAATCCTTCTTTGATCCTAATCATTCTGTAAACACTGCCTTATTGCACCCTCAGAACACCATAACTCTTTTACGTGCTGAATCTATAAGAAATCTTGCTCACAGAATTTCAGTTCAGGTTTCTAAATTACATCCATCTGTTAAGAATCCTGATGCCCTTAATGAGATAAAATTTGTCGAGTTAATTAAGGCTGTCCCTCAGAGTATTAAGGTGCAACTATTAAGTGAAAACATAAAATGTTTCCAGGCTGCAGTTGATAGAGCTGATACTTTGCAGCAATTAGAATCTTACAGCACTTCAGCCCAGTCTGTGGATAGTGCTTTGCAGTTGCAAGAGCTGCTCGCTGAAATTCAGGTTATCAAAGAACAGCTCAATTCACTGAATATGACTAAGAACCAAATAAATGCTATTCAATCATCCTCGACTTTGTCATGTGACACTGAATGCAATGAATATGTGCAAACACCTTGTTCTTCAAATGAGTCCAGACAGAAAGTTTCAAAGACTGTCTGTCAATATTGCTATAAGACAGGTCACACTTTTGCAAAATGCTATAAGTTTCAAAAAGTTTTTCGTAGGGAGCAATCATCTTCTGGTCCAAATAATAGAAGCAGGCAGTTAAATAACTCTACTAGGCAGAACTCACACACTGTGAGAAACTCAAATTTGAATCCTCTTGCCTCTTCCTTTGTTTATGATTCTTCTAACCCTGCAATGAGACAAGCTAATGCTGATATACCTTCGTCCCTCCAACTTTGTTCATCAGCCAATGTTAATAGTCCTAATTATGACCTTTATATTCCTAATTATGTCAATCACAGTGATTTGGTACAACAGTGCTCAAATTTTTCTGTAAATAGTAGAGGTACTGATAATCTTAATGTGCAGTGTAATAATAATGTTCAACAAAGTTTTTCTTCTGTTTGTTGTCAAACTTCTGCTGCTATCAAAATTATGAACTCCACTGCTACTCAGTGTGAGATCCCTGTTAATGATAATGCATTGCAGGCTAATAGCAAAATTGTCATCGAAAGGATATGTAGTGCTCAAACTTCTGCTAAATTACCTATGGTTAATATAAAATTTCCTCAAACAGCTATTATTGGATTAATAGACACAGGTTCTTCTATCTCTTTACTCGACCAGTCATTTTTCCACATGAACAAACAATCTCTTAATTATAAAAACATTTCTAGACAAGTGTCTATATCAACCATCAACTCTTCTGTCAATTTCTCTTCTTGTATCAATTTATCTTTCAAACTTGAGAAGAAATTCTTCAAACATCCTTTTTTTGTTACAAATTTGAATGATAAGTCTTTTTCTGCCATAATTGGTTATGATTTTCTTACTAAATTTCATGTGGACATTTCAAATTCGCAAGCTTCCATTACATTTGATGACATTGCCATTCCTTTTATTGATTCTGAAAATCAAGGTGTACATTCCCATGTTGTTGTAAATGCTCAGAATGCTACTCTTGTGTCTAAAACTATAATCAAACCAAATTCTTCTTCTTTTGTTAAAATCAGTGCTCCAATAATCAATTCAAATTCTGATTTATTCTTTGAACCTGTTGTTAAAAATCCAAATCTTTTAGTTCATCCATCCATTATTGCAAATAATATATCTGTTGGTGAGCAACCAGATTCTATAAATGATAATAGTTCAACTCCTGCTACTCAACAATCCTCTAAAGTGATTAAGTCATTCATTTTAATTGAAAATTTGTCCAATAAGCCAGTTCATGTAAACAAAAATGCTGTGTTGGGTCATGTGTCTTCTTTAAATGAGCAGTTATCTGTTTCCCATGCTCAAACTACCTCAGTCAGTGAATCTGTAAATCTTATTACTGCATCTCCTGAAATATTAAATTTAAGAAAGTCAGAATTTAATCTTAATGACTTTAAGCTTTCCCATTTGAATCCTGGAGAAATTTCTCAAATGTCGCAACTGTTGAGCAATTATGCCACTGCTTTTTCTTCCTCGTCTAAGTCTTTAGGACACACTGATCGTGTGATTCCAAATTTGAATTTTGATCATGACTTCCCTCTTAAGACTCTTCCATTTCCCATCCCTCAGTCTTTGCAAGCTGAGACTAAAAAGCAAATCGATGAACTTGTGGAGGCAGGTATCATTGAGAGAACAATCTCTGTTTGGGCGTGCCCAATATTGCTTGTTAAAAAGAAGCAATTAAATTCTTCTGCTCCACAAAAGTTCAGACTTGCTTTGGATCTACGTCTCATTAACCAGATAATTAAGAATTCGTCTTATCCCTTACCTAAAATAAATGGCATAATCTCTAATATAGCTCAATATCGCTACTTCACCACCTTGGACTTAAAAAGTGCTTACCATCAAATTGACTTTCCTGAAAAATTTCAAGACCGCCTGAGTTTCACATCAATGTGGGGTCAGTTTAAATATAAACATTTAGTTTTTGGACTGCGTAGTGCAGCATCCTTTTTCCAAGCTTTAGTCGATACTCTCATTGAGGAAACCAATGAATTGGGTATCTTTGCTTACCAAGATGACATTGTCATCTGTGCGAATTCCTTTCAGGAGTCTTGTCAGAAATTAAAAGCTCTTCTTTCTGTTTTTACTAAAAATAATATTACTGCTTATCCTCCAAAGTGTTCATTCCATCAAACTGAGGTAGACTACCTAGGTTTTAAAGTGTCGCAGAACACTATAAGTCCAATTTTTTCTAACATCATAAAGGTGACTTCATTTCCAACTCCAAAAACTAAAAAACAGTTGAAACGTTTCCTAGGTGTTTGTAATTATTATAGACACTTAATTCCACGTTTTTCTAATTTGGTTGCTCCTCTGGTTTCAATGACTTCTATGTCTGTACCTTTTAATTCGACTGATGAACCTTCTAATGCATTCCAGTCACTACAAAAGATTTTCTTTTCTTCGCCTTTTATCAGACAACCTAATTTTGATAATACCTTTTATGTTAACACTGATGCTTCCAAAGAAGCAATTTCTGCAGTGCTATTACAAGACTTTGATGGTCAACTATTACCTGTCTCTTACTTTAGTAAATCATTAAATAAAGCAGAGAGGAATTATCCTGCTCTCAAATTAGAACTCATGGCTATAGCAAAAGGTGTGCAATCCTTCAAACAGTACTTGTATAATAGAGAATTTTTTGTTTTATCTGATAGTAAACCTCTTATGCACTATAAGAAAACAACTTCTCCTGCATCCATCACCACAAGATGGTTAATGTCTCTATCTGAATATTCGTTTAAATTTATTCATGTCAGTGGAACTTCTAATGTGTTACCAGATTATTTTTCTCGCACACCTAAGGTTATAACCCAAGACCTTAATACCAATGCTAATTTAATTAATTCAAAGCAAATTTTACCTGTAGTTACTTTGGATTCTGAGGAACCTGCTCAGTATGATAAAGTACTTGATAATAATAGTAATGTGTTGTATGGTAATAGTGATTCTATAGAGGTAGATAATTCACCTCATAAGGTATCTCATGTAAATGCTAGAAATAATGTCAATAGCAGTAACACTGGTATTTCTACTAATGTTGTAAAGCCTAGTTCTTGCTCTAACTCATATTTTTCTGTACCTGATAATACCCATGCTAAGGTAATTAATTGTACTTCTGCTCTGACCCACAATAGTAATGTTCATATTAAACCTAATTTGCCTCCCTTTGCTGCCTCCTCCCACTCCTCCACCACTCCTCAGGATGTAAACACACACAGTTCAATCTCTAAGTGTGAATCTGCAAAGCAGCTACAAAAGGTATTCTGCATTATAAAGTCAGAAGTTGCTGACCCAGAGAATGAAATCTCTTCAGCTACAATCCTGAAGGAACTGCTCAGGGATGAGGAACTCTCAGAAATTTTCAACAAGTTAGTCAACAGGGCGAAGGATGTGCCCAAGAACCTTTTTGTGCACCCAGAGTCAAACCTATTATTTTACGCAGGAAAGACGGGATTGTCGAGAGAAGAGTACATTGTATTACCGTCAGCTCTCAGGCCAAAGGCACTTCGTCTGGCTCATTTGTCCCATTTTGGGTTGAAGAAGACGTACGAGGCTCTCGCCAAAAGGTATTGGTGGCGAGGGGCATACATGGATTGTGCCAATTATGTTGCCTCATGTACACAATGTATACTCCATAAGAAAAGAAGAGTGGCGGTTGCTCCAGTCCAGTCTGCACCACTTCCTACTGCACCAGGCCAACTTGTATCACTTGATCTTGTTGGTCCCTTCCGCAATGGTCACTCGGTCCTCACCATAATTGACCACTTCAGTCGCTTTTTGGTCTTAGAGAACATGCCTACAACCACAGCTGACAGAGTAACCAAGGCTATATTTAGGTACATTGCCATGTTTGGCAGACCAAGCCATATTCTTACAGATCTTGGCCCACAATTTACCTCTGTGGTATTCAAAAGGCTATTGGATATGGCTGGAATCAGATTGGCACACTCTTCACCTGGCCATCCTGAGGCAAATGGAATCTCTGAAAGGATTAATGCCTCTATCAAGTCGTCGATCTCAACTTTACAAGCCCAAGGTGTACCATTTGACACAGCCATCCTAATACATGCCTCACTATACAACTCTACCATCCACTCTACGACAGGTCACTCCCCTGCAGTCGTCCATTTTGGAAGAGCTTTAGCCCTGTTGACTGATTCTGAGAGGTTCTTCGATGACTTTCCTCATCTTGACAAAGGGTCCCTCATTAATAATATTGTGGCACAAACTAAATCCATTTGGTCACTGTGCTTCAGCAATACATCCATAAGTCAAGCAAACTCTCACAGGAAGCTCAATAGAACAAGAAGAGACACAAGACTAAAGGAGGGTGACATTGTTTATGTGAAATATAAAACTCACTTCACCCAATTTCTCAAGGGACCATTTGCAATTGAGAAATTCCGCTCGAATGTGACTGTGGTCATTCGACCACTGGAAGATAGAATATCACAGGCTTCGCTCATCCATGTGAACAGGCTGATAAAGGCCCCAGCTCGTAAAGGGCATTTAATAGAAAGGCAGACGAATCCATCTCCCACTACTAATGATTCTGTGTGCCCTAGTTCTTTTCATCCAGGTGCCCAGATGCCTGTTCCAGTGTCCAATCCTTCAGATCCTGTGCTGGACTCCAGTCTTTCAAGGGTTCCAGAGGATGACCATTCCATGGATGCCACTGAGGGGTACTTTCCTGATGGAGAACTGTTTCCTCCTGCTCCAGACGATGAGTTCCAGGTCCCAGAAGCAAGTCTAGCAGACGAGCAGTTGTCATGCCATCATCCATCAATGCTTCTTGAAACTCCTCAGCTCCAGGTAGAATCGCCTACAATTCAAGTTCCTGTTGGTCTCACCCATGCCAGTCCTCCACCGCCAGAAACTACAACAGACCCCAAGAGGCCAGAAATTCCTACTGCAGTGAAGAAGCCCTGTCCCTACAACCTCAGGCCAAGAAAATGAAGTTCTGGGAAAGATGTCTGCGTGCACGTCTTTTCCAGTTGATGGACAAACCAGCGATTGGCACGTCCAACTCTTCTGCTGCCTGTCTTCCTGTATGGACTAGGACTCTTGCTGCATATGGTATACCTCTGTATCTTTTTAAAGTTTTTAATATCTGTGAAATTACTCCATTCATAATATATCTTAATTATGCACAACCTTGTTTCTTTAACATCTATAAGCTGATAATGGTATTCACTCTTAATTCTAAAGTTCTGTTGTTATTGAGTCTACCAATAGTAAGGTACAATGCTAATTTAACCACTTTGTTGATATAAAATATAATAATATGCAATTAAAATCATTTGGTTCTCCCATATGCCATAGTAAATAACCTAGCAATAGTTAATATTAAGTTTTGTTTCACACTTTGCCTGAATTGCAGGAAACATCATCTGATATTATCTATCAGTCTTTCTTTTTTTCATTTGTGAGTTTCCTTGAATATGTTCTTTTTTTGTACCTTATGTGCAACCTGTGATATTTTAATCGTACAAAATATTCTCGATTTTGTCATTTGAGAAATGAAGTTAAGTTTTATTGTACAAGGCATTTTTTTTCCATTTCTCAGGAATGTCCTCATATTTATGTAAATATATGTATTAACTTATTCTTTTGTGTATTTTTTATGGGTGACCAGCTTTCCAGAAAAGTTTGAATCCTGTTATGTACTGTATACAGGTTTGAAGGTTCTCGACCTCAACATGGTCACTATCTCCTGCAGTTGTACATCACCTGCTGCATATAGGCGAAGTTTTTATAGTTCCATATTGAATGAACTCACCTGTTAGCTTTGTGAAGTGGGTAATGCATCAACTGTTTCTTGTATATAATCATGTATTTTTGTGTTATATTGTATATTTGCTTGTGAATAATGTTATAGTGTCCTACAATTTATGATTCTAGGGTATATACTCATCATAATGTATATCCCAACACAATTTTTGCACTTGTTTTTTTTAAGTTTTTATGTACATTTACTTTTACTGTTTGTAATATGCATGGTACAGTGTGGTACACTGTGTTACAAGTTATTTTCTTTATCCAAGGTGTCTCTAAGCTTTTTGCATATTAATGACACTCTTGTGTATGACACCATGCTCTCTGTCACAATGTTGACTATCATTAGTGCTTTCACTTTGTCTATCCATGACACTTTGTCTATCTAGGACACATAATTTTTGCAATTGACATTAATCGCTTTTCAATGTAACTTTAATTTTTTCTAAGTGAATTTTTACAGGGTTGTTTTTTGTGTTTTTTCTTTGTTTTTTCAATGGCTGGACAGCCGACGTGAAGTGTTTAGTGTTCTTTTATATAATGTACATACCCTGTATAATTTTATGGTCATATAATCAAAATTAGGAGCAAATTTTTTTCCTCATTTAGGGTCTCCAATGTATACCATTGTAAACTAGACTCAATATGAGCTTTAACAAATTTTTTTTCCTCATTTAGGGTCTCCAATGTATACCATTATAAACTAGACTCAATATGAGCATAAATGAACTTTTTTCCTCATTTAGGGTCTCCAATGTATACTATTGTAAACTAGACTCAATATGAGCATTCTTGAACTTTTTCCCTCATCTAGGGTCTTCAATGTAATACATTGTAATGCACTGGTATAATCACATTTTTCCAAAGGATCTTCAATGTAAATTTTTGTAAGCCTGCCAACTCCCACTCCTAGCACATTGTTATTTCTAACTCAACTCACTTTGGGAAATTTTCCCTCATTTGTTTTTTTCTTCACTTGGTGAAGGGGGAGAGTGTTATTAAGACTCATGGAGTATATCTATTAATATTCAGGTCTTTATAACTGTCTCTCATAACCGCCATATATTGGCTGAAAAGAAAAATGATTTATTGCCAAAAAAGGCGATGCACGCCAAATCTGGTGTATTGAGCCTGTATTGCGCAGGCGCGAAGTACAGCTTGGCGCAAGTCATGGCTAGCTTCGAAAAGTAACGACAGACAGCCCTTGGACGCGTTGGAAGTTGGTGACCTTTGGGAGCGTGTATTGGTGACCGGGAGTGTGGTGCGAGGCATGGCATATTATAAGTATTTACCTTTTTATTATGTTTTATTGAATAAATTAGTTATTTGCTCCTTAAACCCCTGGTCTGTAATTTAATTTACTGTAGTTGATAATGTTTCGTTTGTGTGTATTAATTTGAGTATTGTAATATGCTTAGCACGTGGGTCAGGCTATATGTAGGGTTAAGTATTTTCTTGCTAAGCTAAGTGCTGTTAACCTAATGTAAATACTCTACTTAGTCTATGTTACCTGAGATAACCTATCTGGGTTATCATTCATGTCGCATTGTTACTTGAAGTTAATTCTGTAACTTAATTTAATACACAACGCTTTTTCTTGTTTCACCTTTTTTTTGACTGGCTTAACTATTCGCTAAATTGCTACCACTTGTTCCGATACGGCTTCCATTTGGAGTCGTAATTTCTCGGCTTCACAGCACCATCCGCGACTGACGGTGAAGATGAAAATAGTGACGATAAAACCAAATTAACTGAAAATGAAAGTGGTGTATGTGAAGAAAGAAATATTGGTGAAAGTGGTTTGAATGAATTAGATGATGAAGCAAATAAAACTGTTGGAGTTAATGAGAGTGATTTTAATGACTTAAATTTTGATAAAGAAAACACGAATCTTGGAAACGAGTGCAGCAATGATCAAGACTCTCGATCCAATCAGGAGAGTGATGTGACTGGAAAGTCTGTGAAGTTGAAAATCGAAAAGAAATTGTGGAAACTGATTTTGATTGTAACAAAAATTCAGAAGATTTGACTCTTGAGAAAAGTGATGTGCCTGATGAAATAAATGTCGATAAAAGAGAATTAGGGGATCAAGAACTTGCCACAACTTTTAATGATGAAAATGGTACATTTCAGAGCTCCGATAATTAAGTACAACCAGAGAAAGTCGAAGCAAAGTTATTGTCAGATGATCATTTGAGTAATACTGGTGACTGGGTTACAAAGCATCAGAAATTACTGTAAATAAAAGAAAGAGCAGAAAAAAGGGCTAAAATATTAGAAGAAATGGATGAAGTATTTAGTGTTGGTGCATTAGTAGAGGAAGAGTTTCAAAAGAGCAAGGTTTATACTTCACGACATTTAAAAAGACTTACAGTTGCTCATGATGTTGAAGTTTTCAAGGAAGGAACACCAATTATTCTAACTTTAAAACACAAAGGTGTCCTTGGAGAGGAAGAGGATGTTTTATAAAATATAAATATTATTGATAGTGAACGCTATTCAAGGAATGTAGAAAATAAAAGAAAAAAACGTGATTATCAGCCCTATAAAGAACCAGAGTATGATGAATTTGGAATATCGAAGAAAAAGAATATGCTTTCAAACTATGATGAAGTTATTGATGGTGAGAGAAAGAAATTCTTTGAGGTGGGTTCTGAAATTACACTATCTTATAATACTAGCAGAGAACAACAATTAGAGTTTATCAGAATGAAATTAAAGCAACGAAATAAGATGTCACTTGAAATGCCTGAACGGAAAGCGGAAAATGAATATAACACTCCTGAGGATATGATGCAGTTCAAAAAACGAAAGAAGAAAAGGAAGATTCGAAAAACTCTTCTTTTGAAACCAGTCGATTTGCTTACAGAAGTGTTGGATGATGGAAAAGATTTGCGATCACGGAAAGGTAGAAGAATTGGAGGAGTTGATGAACCAACGTTAACAAGTGATCCTCTTGAAATGAAAGTTGTTGAGAAGCCTTATTTGTCCACTGTTATTGATGATGAAAAAGGTGGAAAAGAACACATAAAGAAATACAGAGCTATAAACAAAGCAAAAAGTTGAAAGAGAGGAAAATTATGAGCTGTATTCTAGAAACGTTTATTGAAATTCTTAATAAAACTAATGTTGCTGAAAATGACGCTGCTGTTGATTCCCTTAGAATCAACTGCAGCTATAGAACTGAATAGAACTGAATTACGTTGCAGACATCTGTAGAATACTCGGTGAAGTTCCTACTTGTGGTATGTCTGACAACAGAGATGAACAGGCAGATAACAGGACGGATTTATAAAGAGAGATTTTAGAAGAAAAACAGAATGAGGAATTAGAAGCTCAGAATCGTGGAGCTTGGAATGAAGTTGACATCGATGAAAGGCTAGCTGAAATATCTGTGACAGAAAATGAACCTATTTCAGATGAAGAACCAGATATTAATTTTGGTATCTGGTAGTTGGTAGCTTTCAAGTTAGATAATAAAAAGGGATATTTAGACAAAAAATCTAAAAATTTGTCCAGTGCCCCAAGAACTAGCCAGTTCAAATCACAGTCATACACAATAGAAGAGAAGTTTTATGAAGATGATAAACTTCGAAAGAGGGATAGATATACAGGCCCTGTACAAGAATTCCATGACAAGGACCCTATCGGATTTCAAAGGCAAAGCCGAACGATCGTTACGACCTAGAAAAGATTGGCTGTCATGAAGGGCCAATTAAGACCAGTTCAGCTGCTGATCACATAAAACCATGGTCTAATAATCTGTAAATATTTTTAATGCAAAATACTGTTGTTTTCTTTTTTTTAGGAGTTATTTTGCGTCCAACAACGGAAGGTTCCGCGAGGTCGCGTCGGTGTCATGATGGCCCAGCCATGAGATGAATTCCCCCTAGTTCCCGAGAACCGCACTGCCCCATTCCTGACAACAGAGCTGAGATTCGAGGTGCCTGAGAGGGCAATGACCCCCGCTTCTAGTGAAACCCCTTGTCTGCGAGAGGAGAGATTATGTCGGGGAAAAAAGGACTGTTCGCTATTGCTACGAGAGAGACGGGTCCTCTGACGTGCAGGGGCCAGACGCTGAAAGACGACCTGTAGACGATATAATATTTTAACCATACTTTCAATAAATATACTTTCGTTATAGTTAGATAATTGGAGTGATTTCTGCTTTAATGAATGCAAGGTTAATTCCCAATATACGGTGCCCCTTGTATTTCACTGCATTGGAACCGCCATCTTGGTTCCGTCTCCCGTCGCCAATTTAGCAATGGGAGACGGAACCAAGATGGCGGTTCCAATGCAGTGAAATAATATAAATGACAACATGCAGAACTTTCATTGAAAATTTATCCAGAAAATAAAAAAATTAAGTTAAATAAGGGCAGTCTATTTTATTTTTTTAAATTTTTTGTCGCCCAAGCAGAACGCGTATTTTTGAAACGGGAAAGTCCGAAAAGTCCCAAAAATATGCATTTTTTAAACTATACGACCACAATAAAGCACAAAAACACACAAATACAAAAAATGAAAGCTGAAAAATAATGAGAAATTTGTTATGTGTGGGGGGGAACCCCCCCGCTAAAAAAAGTCAGTATATTGCAAATAATTCATTCAAATAAATATAAAATACATCTTGGTTAAATATATCAGCAAGTAATAAAATGAAAATTCTGCATGTTGTCATTTATATTATTTCATGTTAAAATTTTAAAAAAACCACTTACCGGTTATTCACTTTCGGTTTAGCTTCTTTTACGTTTTGCTGATTTTTCGGTGTTTTTGGATACCCCCAATTCGTCTGTAATCCAAGATCACGGCGTTTTTTTTACCCATAAATAAGTTAATTTTAAAACCGTAATTAAATCCAATTTACTCGCTTCGAACCGGGAACCACATCTAATGGATCTTTTGACGAAATGTTCAGATCTTTCCTCTCAGTTATAGTCATTTGCAAATTACAATTAAGACAATAACTCAACATAACTTAGCTATTAACTCAACATAAATATAATAATCTATAATAGTTCTCTTACTCGCATTTTGTAAATCCCGAAAAAAATCCAAATCAACCCTCCCATTCGTAAAAGAAGCCATACCTCGCAAATAAAAGTACGTCCGAGCGCTGGAACTGCAATCCCAAAAAGAACATTCAACGGTTTAATTTTTTGAAACAGGCGCGTTATATAAAATCCAGATACCCCTCGTTTACAAGTAAATCACAAGCTCTGATTGGCTGCTAATTATTCAAATCGGAAGCTATACTAAACGGAACTATACTATCGGAAGCTTTAACTTAAAAGTATTTAACAATACAAACCACATTTGGCATTTTATCGTCAACTTGGCAAAAATCTAAAAAACATTGCCAAAAAACTATCGCCATCTTTTTGAAATCGAGAGCAATAAATGGTTACCTTAAAAGCATTTTACAAACACAAACCACATTTGGCGTTTCATCGCCAAATTGGCAAAAATCTAAAAAATTTATCGCCAAGCTGCGGCACCGTGTATTGGGAATGAGCCTGATTGCAAATACTCCTTCACACGAAAGGTATCCCACACACACACACACATATATATATATATATATATATATATATATATATATATATATATATATATATATATATATATATATATGTGTGTGTGTGTGTATACTTTTCTTTTTCTAATTGGGGAACAATTTCAGATTTTGCATTTTGTGACATTAAAATTCCAAATAAACTGCTTTATAATTAAACTACCTCATTCTCTTTTAAGTTAATTAATACTATGCCGCGAAAATAATGTTCGAATAATTGTAACTTGAAAATTAGCTCATTTAGAGCCTGAAATATTACCGATCATGGATAAAACTCAAATTAGTAAGGAAACGACTAGATATAAAACATTTTCTGCTAAGAATATACGTCGGAACATCCTATTACATTTTGTTCTTTAATTTTAAAAGTGGCAGAAAGGTATTTAATATTATCAGTGAAATCCGTATTATCAGTATTATCATTGGAAAGAGGGCAAACGTCTTTCACGATTTGAACAGTCCCGTGGATAGAAATGTAAAGCATTAGAAATCAACATTATCAGCAAGTAAATTTTCTACTACAAATAAGGTCTTTCACTTATCATTCGCTTGAATCACTTATCTATACACTTATCTCTCAGAATTCAGTCTCTCTGTCAGATAGTTAGCAGGCAACTGCAGAGCACTCTTACTACTGCTTTAATTCAACAATTAACCAACTTGTTTCGTAAAAGCAATTTGTGTTGTTATTGCTTTCGAGGTAGCACTGTACGTTTTCCCTTCCTCCCACCCCATTTAAAAAAATCTTGTTATGTATATTTCAATTTGATATTAAATATAAATAATATTTTGATTACACAAAAGAAAGCTAAGAATAGTACAAAACTGAGTTTATTCATTTCCATTTCCATCGTTTCAAACCTTATTAAATTTTCATCGAAAAAAATAACAGTTACATTTAATTATTGTCTGAGGCAATAGAAGTGGATTCGCATGCACTAGTAAAAGTATAATACGACAACTAATTTTCCATAAAAGTTTTCTCATTTTGGAGAAAGTAATATCATTTAATAAAATTTTTTAATTGAATTTCATCCTATTACATCTATTTTACATTTTCTTGTCTCATTTTTGCTGCAAATTTCATTAGGAAATTTTCTATTGCTTTTAAGTTCATACGTAAGCAATAAGTTTTTAAATTTAATTTTGAATTTTTTTTAATTTCATTATGAAACGTACGTACATTCATGATCAATAAATTTTATTTTCGCTATTTTCTAACACATATAATAATACAACACCTCCCGTTATTTATTCTAGACGTCATCAATAAATCAGCTATCACAATTAATACTTATTTAGGGAGACTATCATTAATGATGTTTCCTAGACATATTGGTGAGTATTAAATATGTATGTTTTAGTCAGCGTATTATAAAGTTTACATTCGTATTTCGTATTCTTTCCATGTAATGTTTGTTCTACAAGGTCAAACAATTCAAATTTCCTTAGTGTTGTTACGTATGCATTTTCACCAAACACTTTATTTCTTAGACTGTGCTGGGATACCCTAATAATTTATTTACAAAAATCCTAGAACACGAATCTACATTTAAGGCATTATAATAAATGGCAACACATCTTTTGGAAACTAAAAAGGATTTTTTTACAGACCTAGGGTTTTACGGACCAAATTTGGGGAAATATTGAGGATAATTGGTAGAATATATATGTGGGATCCCGCCCACACACCGTCAAGTATGCTGTCTGGAGCTATAGTTCTGAATCAACGACTGGCAACACTCTACGAGCAGACACTCTAGCGCGGGAAGATTTCCCGCGCTAAAAAGATAGTTGACCGCGCGCTTGTCGAGAACGGGTGTCGTCATGCGATGGAGAACGCCGCTCACAGACTGCCCACTATGATTTCATCCTCTTAATGTTTTTATGTCATGTACCGTCCATGTAATCGTTCTCCTAAATGTACCATTAAAATGTTTGTAAAACTAGACCAACGACATCCTCATCTGTACGAGTCTGTACACTTCTCACATGGGACCTAGACTCTCATACTACATATATGATAAAACTTACGGCTGAATTAATCGTAATAATCCCAGCATTTACCAATGGTGTGCTTCATAAATTTCGTGCTTTACTATTCCTGAAGATCTACGTTAGTTCCTCGGGGGAGCCTTTAACCCTACAGGTCGTGTCTCCTTAGGTGGTGGGTTGGAGATTGCATCCACTGGTATTGGCATTGGGTAAAAGAAAGGGAATAAAATACCTTCCACGAAACAACAGAAGTCCAACCTCTTTTGAAGGCCAATGGTACCCTTCTTCTATGGATAGCACAATATCTTTGACTGTGGCCTTGTTGTACAGCGAGCTGGTTTTCGGTCCTGAGGGTGCTCGGATTGAATTCCCCCAATCCGAGCACCCTCCGGCATCCACCCCATTTCCGGGCGAAGTGCCACTAAAATACCTCCGTTTGTGTCGTCCCTTTATAGGGAGTAAAGCTTGTCCGCCTATATGGTTCTGTTTGCATTCAGCCAAATGCTAACATCCGATGGGATCCTCTGAAGGTGCAACCTCTCCAAATGCTAACATGCGAAGATCCACTGAAGGTGCACCACTGAAGGTACACATGCGATTGGATCAACTGAAGGTCTTATCACCTACTCTGCACCAATTTTACAAATGTTGGATGGCGCTTCCAGATGGTCTTGTGGTCCGAAAAAGGCATGTTATAGATCAGTCCCTCATCAATGGCAATGAGTTCACTTTTGAAAACTGAACTGAATCCGGGGTTCCTTTCCCTGATTTTAACAATATGTAATTAGTGTAATGGATAAACATGTTTATAATTCTTTTTTATGAAAGATTTTCCTTCTCACAAATTTTTGGGAAATTTTACATACTTTTTTATTTGTGCTGTACCAGGAAATATTAATATAATGTAGTTAATTTTACAAAATTCACGAACTAATCTTCCATTTATATTTAAATGGAAAATATGATTAAATGTCAAAATCAGCTCTGTAGAAGTAAGCAATTTAAAAAAAATACGGCAGCATCAAACATAACTCATTAGATTTGGAAAATAAATTATAATTGACTTTTCTAAATATGAACCAGTCCCATTAAAACTGCAAAACATACTGCCATTATTTTTAAATCCATTTCTCTATCACTCAAATGCATTCCTCAGTAATTCCAATGCAAATGAGCTACATAGTTAGTGATCTGCATATTGATTTTAAACTGTAACAGCACATTAATTTTAATTCATTAGTATTTGTACTAAATCAAATATAAGTCAAATAATATAATTAGCTACGGGATAGATACATACATATACACATATATATATATATATATATATATATATATATATATATATGTATATATGTGTGTGTGTGTGTGTGTGTTTGTTTGTTTGTTTAAAACAGTAAAACTTCTCTATGGCGGCCAGTTATGGTTCGAAAAAAATGGCCGTTTCGAGGAGTGGTCATAAAAAGGGGTTTCTTTTATAATATTGTCTCTATGGAGATTTTAACCGATTCTAAACAAGATATGGCTGTTTAGTGAGGTGGCCGATTAGAGGAGTTTTACTGTATATATATATATATATATATATATATATATATATATATATATATATATATATATATATATATATATATACTCACATATCCTCAAATGTATATACTTATGCATTTAACTATAGATGTGCCAATATTAGAATGTGATTTAAGAGCATACGTCTCTCAAAATACACTAGAGTGCACCCACCCAATCACCTACTGCGACCCATTAGTTGGCAGGTGTCTTCTTTCACTATCTATTCAGGGGCTTGGGGTGCCTTGTGTGGATGACAGATCTGTACTGTTTGTCCGGCATCCTCGAGCCCCACAGCAATGGAAAGCACCGGACCTGGGAAATTAACCTTCGTCTGCGTATTCAGGTATTGCTACGTAGCGGCTGGTCTTCAGGTGTTCATGGGCCGATACGCGAAAGCGGAGGGGGCCGAGGCGATTAACGAATTTCACTATCTATTCATTTTTTGTGTATATGGAAGAAATATTAAAGGACTTGAAGGAAAATTAAGAATGAGAGGGGATAAGGGAATTATCTTCCGTTTGCGGATCAATCAATTTTTTATAAAGTCCTTTTTTGTGAGTATGAAAGAAACAGAACTATATTTGGGATACATATGGTACATTTGACTATAAAAGCATTAAGACTTATAGAAGCATTAGGAAGGACTTCCATGAAATCTTCAGCGTTCTGACGTCTTACGGCGAGATCACCGTAATAATGAGGAACTTTGTTTTCATTCTGTAAACCCCTCCTTCTCCCAGTTCATCAAAATTAAAAGTCACTCGTTAATAATATACCTTCCTAAGTAACAAAAAAATTGCTGGGATATTGCTGGTCAATCGTATTTAGCATAGTTGACCAACAATTGAATTTTACCATTGGGTTTATGTTGAAACAACAACTGGTATTGCAGTTCAACTATTTGGAAAGCAGGTAAACTCTCATTTTCAGTTGGGACAGCAATATTTTATAATTGTTGGCCCAGCATAAATATTTTGCAGAAGGCTCATATTTGATTTTAGAAGTTCTGCCAATGGTAACCATTCTCCAAGGACTAAAATTTGCTTTTGGGACAACGATGTTTGTTACTGGGGCATTAAAAATGAGTTTTGGACATTAAAAATATACGTGCTCTCATTACTGTCTACTTGCCTTGTACTGTCATTTACTTACCTATTTGATTTTCATCAGCTGCCTGAAAAGTTATTTATTCGTATATGTTCCATACAATATTTCACCTACCTCTTTCCTTCTAAATGTAGAATCATATATTTTTTAAAAATTTTTCTGATTTTAATCCCTGAATACATCACGCCAGTAATAATAAACACTCGGACGTCCGATTTTTGACAAAGTTGAATTTGGATGACCTCGAAATGCAATAAGTATTAATTTTCTAATATAGCTATATAGAAACAAAAGCTTGTTCATTTCAGAAATTATCTGTAAAGTAATTAAGTCGAGCGGTTAACAGACCTAAGTCACAGAAGCGCCGGAAATGAAAAAGTGAAGAATTTGAATTCCAAACCTGAAAATTTCATTTTCCTCTAAAATCTACTTACATCTGTTTCGTAAGTATGTTGTTCATACGCGTTTTAACCCTATCACTGTAACGTTTCGAAATATACCCTGTTGTAACCTGGGGTCCACGCGGACCCCATATTGTAATTTACATATTTTATACGATTTACATCACATTAAAGTTAATTTTGCATTCCTTTAATTATCTTATAAGTAATTAACGATTATTCAGATATTTTCTTAAACAATTTTATTTATAAAACTAAGAACATGATAATTTTACAGTCATATTAACAGATTCATTCTGCATTTCTAAATGTACGCTGAACATACCTCACAAATGGTCTTCTGATATTCCGGGCAACACGGTATATGGCAATTAATACATAGGGTCTTTACTTTTCTATCCAAAGAAGGTCGACATAGCTGGCATCGTACCTCTTTACTTTGCTCTTGAATTCCGGGTCCTGACGGAATTTCCACCCCCAAAGATTTCAATGAAGAACTCCAGGCTGCAGCGACTGAACGTTCTGAAGTCTTCTCTGAATGAGGTTATTGAGCAGCTCTCTCCCAAGGTCTTTCAGGAACAATCGACATCGATGGCGCTTCCCAGATTCCCAGTCTGGATATTTCAAAATCCAAATTATGTATCCAGCAACAGCTGCGCAGTCGAGCATGTTGAACCAGAACACTATAGGCCAACGGCATATTTTTCGCTTGCATGAGTACAATCTCCATAAATTGTCAATGTTGTCAACTCCAGATTTTGTTGCGTTGTAATGAGTAATAATATCTGGCTTATTGTCTTTCTCCTAAATGACGTTTTTGTCATGATGCATGGAAGATAGCAAAATGACTGCCTTCCCTTTCTTTGGAGTGTAGCAAACTAAAGTCAGTTATTTATCAAAACAAAAGCTAGAAGACTTCTCTTCACGCTGACGATTTGGTAGCAACTCTTTTGGGACTTCTTTTCAAATTGTTCCAACCACTCTGGTCTTCACAGCTAGTAGGTCCTCTGGTAACTGAGCGCTGGTGAAGTAATTGTCCATGGTAACGTTGCGTCCTTTGTTCTTCCAAGGGTCATATAATCGCCTGACGAGATCAAAAACATTGTTTTCTCCAACTGCAGTACCAGGTTATCGTCCAACATACACTTCTCCTTTCAAAGGAAACGAAGTGGTGGAATATTTGGAATCTATACTTTCCGGGCTTGCTCGGTATGTACTGTCGAAATCTGCATCGAACACGAGTTGCCACTAATTGCTTATAGGAGTGAATCACCTAGAAGCAATAGATGCATGCAAGGGTTGGAATAAGCAAGGAATACAACGCATTGACCTTACACATACATTTATTAGATAACCCAAATTTCAATTAACATGACAGAGCTATAGTATTACAATCAGTTTTATATTAACAATTTTGACTTACAATACCCAGAAGCAGAGGCAAACTATAGAGTCAAATATGATTTTTAGAATCTAACGGGGAGGCACTTACTATAACGGATGTATGCAACGATGATCGTAGCATCGGCGACCGGGACCCAGTATCATCTCCAGTGTATGAAAACGTTGGCGGTATATTGGCACTTCTCCACGGCTATATGGAAGACGAGAGCCTCCGACATCTAACTCTCAGGAACCCAATCTGACGACCGTCTCCTTCTTTTTTTTCTTTTTGCTCGTCCTTAGCGACGCTGTTGTCCGTTTACAGGGGGCCATTCTAGCACGCCCCTCACTTTCATTGGGCAGTGGGCTGTTTCTCCTTCAGTGGTTCCTATCCCTAATTGGTCCTTTATTATACCGCCTCTCTAGCCTCTGTCCATAGGCTATATAGTACCTCCCCCAACATAAGTTTATTTTGTAAAACAACTTTGATTCTTCTCCTCTGACGTTTTTACTGTGGGCCATAAAATAACGACCATCCATCTTGTAAAATATAAACTTCAGATCGCTATCACTGTCCACACCGACAGCTATTCTTCTATATTTTTATTGTTTTACAATCCTGTATTTGCCCCTGCCTCTGCATCCTTTATGATACATTCTTTATTGTCCACACATCATGGGGAATTACACTATTTTCACTATTTTCTATTGTCAGATCTTTTCCGGTCTTGAATATTTTGCCAGATTTTCGAGAAGCATTTGCCAGACATCCCGACAGGCAGCTAGTTTTATCTACCTCTAGTATTTGTTTTCTTGTTGCATCATTGTGAAACCGACAGAAACGATGCAAATTTTGGAAACGTCACATAGACATTGTAGCATGAAATATCGGCCTTCCACTGTCCAAAGACCACATTTCTCCTAAACTTTCGTTTGCAGATTTCTATACACCACCTAGTAAGAGTAATCCAATAAAAGCGTAGAGTTCTATTTCATCTGTTTCAGTCCACTTATCCTCATTTGCCGGATTGGCTTGATTCCAAGTTGCAATCACTTTTTTTAGCCCTTCTATTAGTCTCTAGGACAATAACATTGATCATTTCAGATATATAAACATTTTTAGTGAATCTAATTTGTCAGATACATTCTTGGCATCTCCTGCTAATCCACTATTCTCTCGTAAAATATTAGCTGCCAAAGTTTGTACCGAACTACGTTTTTCTGTGGTCCACTTACGTCCTGACTGCGATTCAAAAGTATGTGCTTGATTCAACACATGGGTGAATACTCGTCAGTATACTCGTCACTTTCCGATTCCCAATCGGTTTCAATATTCGAATCTTGAATATTCGCGTCACTCTCTTCAGACTCAGACACCGAAGCTATCTATATCTACATCGTTTTCACTATCACTTTCTTGTATCATGCGTAACCTTTGAATTGACACCTCGGACCCCCAGACCTACAAGGTCTATCGTCCATGATACACCTGAAAGTCGGTCACTACGTAGCAAGAGCCTGAATACGCAGTAGAGGGTTAATTTCCCAAGTTCGGATGCATTTTCAATTTCTGTGGGGCTGGAGGATGCCGGATATACAGTACAGATCTGCAATCCACCCAAGGCACCCCCAGCCCCTCTTGTATCATGCGTAAAGCATCCTCTATCGAAACTCTTTGTCGTAACATGCTGCAGCTTCAAATAGCAGCTCTCAACTGAAAGGCGCGCAACGAGAAAAATGCAAACACACCTGTCGCATCATCTAGCGTCATCTGTCGAATTCTGGGAATAACATTGTTGTGAAACAAAAACTTTCGGTCCTTGTTATTAATACTCGTTATCAAAAACACGTCATTGTTCCTAGATATTTTTCATTCTTTTTTAATGTGTCCAATAGTTCTCAGACACCCGACATAACGCTGGGGTCCGTACGGACCCCAGGTTACAGAAATGTGACATATATGTTTCAAATTTTAAAAAAAACCAAAAACCCCTAATATTTATGCAATTCAATGTTTACCCTGTGTTACACACATGTTAAGATGAGATGTCACTGGCTTAGACCCCTCAAAGTATGATCTATATTTTTTGGCAACTAGTTAAATGTGCCTGGGGTCCGCGTGGACCCCAGGTTACATTTTATTTATTTATTTTACAAATGCCACACACTACAAAAAATAGCACCTATGCCATCAGTGCACGTGCTCTCCAATACTTCTCAACAATATCAGTAAAACGTTTTAGTGCAGAGCACTCGTCTAAATGTTCCGCCGTCATAGTCCGGCCAGAGTCACAGAGGGTACAGACAGCCGAATCGGCAATGCCGATACGGAAAAGATGGGACCTTAAACAGTCATGTCCAGTTAATAATCTAAAATGCGCTACAGCAGTTTTTCTTGGGGCCTCGGGAACATAATTGGGATTCTCTACAAAAATCACCCAACTCTTGTTCTTAGATGTCCCCGCAGCCTCAAATTTAAAATTACTCCTGAAAGTCAAATTTGTAATTAGCCTCAGGGAATGGAAAGATGAGGCTCTTTTATAACTCTGTGTCACCATGGCTCCTTTTTTAGCTAGAAAGTCTGCATGTTCATTTCCAGAGATGTCACAATGTGCTGGTACCCACTGGAAAGTGATTTTATGAGAAAGATCTTTTAAAATTGATCTGCAATCCAGAATTCGTTGGGACTGGCACTGGCTATTTTGTGATAAGGCCTGTAAAGCTGACTTAGAGTCAGAAAAAATGACGGCTCTAACGAAATTAGCCCTTCTTAAAGCTAGTTGTTGTACCGCTACAGCAATGGCCTCAATCTCGCCATCAAAGGCGGTAGAAAATGGACCAACGGGGAGATAAAAATTTAAAAGCTCGCAAAATACGCCAGCTCCAGCACCATGGTGTCTGTCCAGCATGGAGCCATCTGTAAAGACATGTAACCACTCAATTTTGGGGAATTTGGTGTCGATGGTTTCCAGAGCTATTGCTTTTAAATGTTCGGGAATCATATCCCTCTTCAGCACTTTTGCACTAAGTTCAAGATTAATATCAAGGTGAGTGTAATCCAATGGACACATAGGCAAAGGCAAAATAGAAGTCTCATGACAAAGTTCCAACGAACGAGCAACTTTCAGAGCCGACTGGATAAAGCCATACTAAGTTTTCAAATTTCTGGTTCTATTTATGTCATAATTTCTCCGGAAAGGGTTATTAGGTAGGCTTACCAGTTTTTGAAATAAGGCTATTGCCCTTCTCTGGATACAATTATAAACGGGTTCAGTGTTTGTCAGAATCTGCATAGCAAGGATGGGGGTAGACCTCACGGCGCCAGTAATGATACGGAGTGCCTGACCCCAGGTTACAGTGATAGGGTTAAATCTATGATCAGATATATAAACAAAGATGGGCTTTACGAAATAGAATTACAGAAATGAATGAACAGATATACCTTGGCAGGCAAATTTTTTAATCTAAGTAACGAAGTATTAATATTTTAACAGTTTAAACCTTATTAATAAATAACAGATATTAATTTTTTTATTGTTTATTTTATAAGGTACTCTTCACTATTCCTGAGTCAAATTTCTTCTGTTAAAAGAAAAATTCAAATTTGCCGTAATTAATAGCAGTCTCTTGTTAAAAAGTTTGCTTTTTCTTATTATTAAACTAGCTGGCACGTCAGCACTAGAACTAATAGTGCTTTTAAGTGCTTTAGGCACGTGCTAAAGATAAAGTTCGTCACCTCTGGTATAGGGTAATCACACCAAATGATCTTTTCCTAGTGAATGACTAAAACAATTAATTGAAAACTTGCTGTTGCTATGAATTTTTAACACTAGAAAGACGGAATTTTTTTCTTACTAAAAAGACTGAACATCGTCATTTTGACGGTTAAAAATAAAATCAAGAATTTAAAATATTTATTTATTTTTTTAAAGATGGTAAAATACTTTAAATTTTGAACAATTCCATACCAATATATAATAAATTAGTATATATTTAGATATATTTTTATGCGGATATGCCGAGCTGACAACCTGGCATGGTTTATCCGTAAAAATATATGCATGGTTTGTGCAGTCCTTATTTTTCAACACCAATATTCCGAAGAGTCAATATTTCTGTTATTTGCGAAAGGGGTAAGAGGCGAAAATTAACTAAAATTTTTTTGGTATTATTTTAAAGATTTCCGCCTGTTTTTTATATTACCGTCAAATCGATGGCGTTCAGTCTCAGTAGGTATACAACCCATTTTCTCCCCCTCTTTACTATCGAATATAATTTTGTAAATGTGTGTGCATATTTCGCATAAAATTAGAGAAAGTCATAAAATTTCAGAATCCTAGGGACATAAATACAGACATAGCACTTAACAGTATGTTCAAAACCGTCAAAATGACAGCAGCCGTCTTTCTAATGTTGATGTGGATTATACGAATTTGAGTGCTTGTGTTTGGCTTCCTCCAGAAACTTCTTGTAAGTTACTGATGTTTCACTAGATAGTTAACTCTTCATTTGAAATATTATTTAGCAACATTTTTTTTATTTTAACGAATTATATTTAAAGCGAAGTTTTTATACGAAAAGAGGAGACGCATTGAACAATGATTCAACTATTTAGCAGAAACAACTATGAAATAAAATAAACTCCGAAAATTTCATAAATTACTGATGAACGTTAAAAAGTCATTTACGAGAGAAAACCAAGTAAAGTAGATTTCAAAGTCATTGTTATCACTAATTAAAATTATAGATATAAAATAAATTTGTTATTTCTAAATTAAAATGCTACAAACATTACCCTTCCGACTACAATATTCGGTTAGAGAACTTTAAATTTAAAAAAATGTAACTAAAATGTAAAAAAAAAATGTAAGTACTATAATTAAATGTAAAAAAAGTTGTTTTCGGGAGTTCATGTAAGAAAAGTTAAATATCGGTGTTGAAATTAATATTTCGGGATTCATAGCTTTGTAGCTAACTTTAAAATTAAGTTCAAATTAGTTTCGAACATTTTCGAATTATTTATACGGAGAATAAAAGTATAATTCCTTAACAATGAATATTTACTGGACTTTATATTTATACCAGTATTTATACCAGTGTATATTTATACCATACGTTTATATTTATACCAGTTTCAAAAGAAAACGCATAAAAAAGTCATATACTTTACTGTTTTATTAAAAAAATCCTCAATTAAATGACGAGTTCTCTCCGAAATAAATTGCTATGGAGAGGTTTTTGCATGAAAATTTTATGCTATTATGAAACTAAATGAATCAACGCTTAGGAAAAGACATGTGACACGTCACTGAATTGTTTTGCAAACCGCATTTTGCATTCGTATCTCCAACATAAAAGGAAACGAATTAAGGAGTTTTCTTTAAATTATATGAGAGAGGGTTTCTAATTTGATAAATGATGCAGAGTGCGTAAATTAGGGAAACTCCCCCAGCGGAAAGTTTAATTTTGTGACCGCCAGCGGAGACAGACAAATAATGTTTTTTAATTTTATCGTCGCGAAGAGCACAATATTATATGATATTCCGAACATAAAAAGAACTCAAAGTAAAGTAAGATTTAATAGCCTTTAAGTGTGTTAAGCTTGCGAACTATTTAAGAACTTTGAATTTTACGTCAGAGTTATTTGCGAACATTATGGCAATAGAAAAAATGTGCGGTAGAAACTTTCGTCATTGTTTGATGTATGAATCGTTCATGCTTAAATATGAGAAGTATGATTCACGCCGATAATTCTTAAGGTAAAATTAGAAAATGGATTTTAGGACATTTACATCAACTTGCTCCTCTATGTTTTAAATAATTACTTTCGAGTATACTTTATGGTTTTTTATATAACTTTTGCTTTCTAGCAAATTATTTTATGTACAAACTAGCTGAATACCCGTGCTTCACTACGAAGTACATTCAAATTAAATACAACGGTCAATGTATGCAATTAATGCCAAATAAATAAATAATTATATATGTATATATATATATATATATATATAAATCGTAACGGATATTTTTATAGACAAAATAATGTAGAATAAATTATTCAAATTAAATCTAATAGAGCATACTAAAGAATATGGTAACAGTTATAGTACAGTTATAGCACAGTTGTAGTACAGTTATAGTACAGTTGGAGGGACATTTCTTTTACTGTATTTTAATATTTTTTTAGATAATGTCCAATCGTCTGCCGCATTAGAAAGAAAAAAAATCTCAATTTATTTCGTTGTTATGCACGTGACGATAAATTAATTTAATGTATCATAAAAAAGTTATCAGTATTTAATAAATTAAATTATAAAAATTAATCTTTAAAAATTCACCAAAAATCAGAAAATGGAGATGAAGATTCGAAAACGATTTCATTTTAAAGAAATTTTTATGATATTTCTCGTGATGTTAATTTTATAATCATCAGACTATTATTTTGCATGCAAACTTTAAAAAATGTTTTAAAACAGCTTAAAATTTAATTTAAAAAAATCTAAGAAGATTTTTTCAAAAATCTTTCTTATTGCACCCCTAGCCTATAAGAAGAATTGCCATGCAAAATTTCAACCCTTTAGGTCCTGCTGTTTGGTCTGTGCGTTATATGTCAGTCAGTCAGTCAGTCAGTCACTCGGAAGTGTGCGACCGGAAGGGTGCGGGTGACCCGGGTGCACCAGAGGGGGTGGGTTCACAATGCACGCGATTGAAACATACTCGTCCTGTAATTTTGAACCGAATCAAGTGACGAGACCGGAACACTTGACCCCGTACATCCAGAGTTAAATTTGAGAACCCAGAGGACAATGCAGCCGTGACATATTTTTCGTGCACCAGCCGCTGTTAGTGTACACGACAGTGGATTTGTCAGCGACCGGCACAAAACCAGTGACGTTCTGATCACTGGCTCGCTGCCTTTGCCAACCGGGCCACTGCGCCCCGATTCAAAGAAATAATGCGAAAAATCATGCATTGCACATAAATATTGTTAATAAAGCTAGACAACAAAATTTAAAATTTCATCCTAAATAATGGGCAATTAAGAATATCTCTCATTATTTGTTTTCAATTATTTTTCATTTATCACTCATCATCTACGAACGGTATTTAAAAAAGGATGTTTTTCAATGTACAGTCAATATTTCAACCTTAGAAATTCGTATAAAGTTTTGAACTGAAGAGCTTAATACTGGTTATGTTGATACTTATGTTCGTTATTCTTTTAATATTGGGTAATCATATGCGGGACGATGACTCCACTATCTTGAATTGCGTCGCTCAACGGACGTAATTCATGTTTACACAAACGCGGGGATTTTGTCATTTGGCTCCTGCAATTTTGCTTTCTATCTTGGATTAGATGACTTCGTAAATGTCTCGGAGCAAAAATATAGCATGAAATGAGGTGCTAAAAAAGCAAACTTGTGACAATGACAGGCAATTACAAAGAGATTAGGTAACTGCGACTCTAAACCTTTGATAATGTTGTTTATCTAGGGTTGTCTATTGTAAGAAACATATTTAAAGAATGAAAAGATTCAGAAATATTTTAGAGTATTTTGAATAATCACAACTAAGTTTGGTGTTATCTGAAATTCAATATTCACTGTGAGTTTTTAAAAATTTTTCATTTTAACTGAGTTTGATTTCTTGACATTAGAAATACACGAGTACTTTAGTTATATTGATATTTGCTGTATTAATAATTACAAAAACGTCATTAAAAATAAAAAATAAAAAACCCACTTCTCTACTTCATAGGTCTAAAATTGTTCTTTAAAATATTGCTATGTATAGCATTTCACACGATAATTCCTCACTTTCTGGATAAAGCCTCATTATAAAGCTCATGAGGATAAAGCCTCATTAAGGTATGGATTGGTAACATATTTTCACGCATATTTCTACTTACTGGACGGTATTTTATAATACTTTCCAAGTTGGTAAACGACAAGCGCTTTGTCTGGACCATTATAAATGTTCACACATATATTTCTATAGTAGAATTGATTATTTTTAACCACAAGTTGGAGAAATAAATGTCGTTAAACACTACCAGTAAGCGTAATATAGTTAAAAAATAACAATTAGTAAAAACTAGAATACCCATCTTACCTTGATCTTTCTGACTACAAATAAATGCACATGCGAATTGTTCATTGACACATTCACAGTTAACGCGCCTGGACCTAATGACTAACTATAATTACTAACTAGTTGCCAAATTTAATTTTAATTGTCGATTTGAAGATGCTGTGGGTATTTTGTAGCACGTCCGACAAGTTTCTGGAGAGTAACAAATTTATGAAATTTAAATGAAAAAATAAATATTTCAAACTTTAACATTCTCTTCAAAAATCGTCTCGTTTTTTTTTAAAATTAAAATTAAATAAAGAAAAGTCAACATACTAAGAATGCTAAAACATAAATATTTAAACGCACGAACATTTGATTACAGTACATAACAGAACACTCTACATGCTGATAGAAAAGTAAAGAATCAACACAAAGTATGAACACCGGAAACATGGTCACATGACATAGCAATTGCTGAAAAGAAGAGTCTATTTGTGTGTGTGGGAGGGGAGAAAAATAGTCCGTTACAAAATTTCATTACAATTAATTTACTGGGCACAACTGGAAAAATTTTGAAACCATTATAAAGATAGTATTCATAGAGGTAGTTTCCGAGTTTCTTATTTTGAAAATCATATCAATAGTCCTCAAACTCTAACCCTGATAAGACAGCATTTCCCATAAACATCAGAGATAAGGTGTTTTGTGTGTTTTCGTTAATAAAAAGGGTGAAAAGTGATTAGATCACGTTTAAGCGTAAAAATACACCTATCATCACAAAAAGTGGTTCGTGGGAAATGATAAATAAATCAAATTAGTTTTGATAATGTTGATGTAATAAATAATAAACATTTCCTTTTCAGGTAAATTTCGTGTATTTTTTTATATATCGTATTAGAGAAACGGATTCGTTTTTATAAAACACTAAATTTCAATATTTTCTCCAATTTAGTTTCTAACATTTTAATGTATTCCCGATTGTCACGGAATCAATATTTTTTTCGAAAACAGTTTAATGGCTTCGAAGCACAAAGTTTCGTTTCTCTAGATCATAGACTTTTAGTAATGATTCTTAAAATATATTTTGAAAAGGGATTTATGTGTATTACAAAAGATTGCTGTAATTATTTTAAATATCATTCAAATTTTCAATTTTTAAAAGTACCGTTTTAAATTTTGTTTAAAAATTATATTCAAAAGTTAAAATAAGCATAATATTTTACATACCTACCGAATGAATAGCTCTTCTTGCCCATTTTTTACCTGGGTGCATAGAAGCAATTTTTTTTAATTTTAAAAAACAACAAAATTCATAAAATTTTTCTTATTCATCCGGTCGAAAAATTTATTAGTTTCATTTAATTTGTGTTTAAGAAATTAAAAGAAAAATTACAACCCTAAATTCAAAATCCTGAAAATCGTTCAACTAAAATAGGGAAAAATGCACAATCAAGAAGATTTCAAAGATTTACCTGCAAACGAACTGCAGATCCATTTCTTTAAAATGACATATCTTGAAATATTTCTTTTCAGATAAAAAGATTTAAAGTACAAATATTCAGTGTGATTCCCATTTATAACACAGTTTTCTTTTAATTATGACTCTATAACCTGAAATTAAAAAGTTGCAGTCATCTATTATCTAAAAAATAATTGAATTGGGAATATAAAAATGAACGAAACATTCTGTACAAAATCATTTAAGTTTTTTTAAACGTAATGTTTCTAAACAAAAAGCTACCACTAACTTGAAAATAAAATGAAGCTTCATGTTTTAATGTACTTTAAGAAATTTTTTGTCTTGTTTGTATACCCTATAATTTCCATGTATTCGTACTGCATATTTTTACGTCGTTTTATAATTTTAACTAATATTACAGCAATTGTTTTCGTTCAATCAAAATCCTTAAACGATATTAATTTAAATACTATGTTAAAAGAAATTGTGCGTCCACAATACCAGAAACACATTTGATTAAAGAATTTTAAACACTTGTATCAGTTTTAACACCTGCTTTTCGCTATTGTGTTCTACATACATGTACAAATGAGTAACCCTAAAACTAACCAAAACTTCCTTTATTAAGTACTACTCTCACGGCATTAAAAGTTGAATTCCGGTAAAATGCGCTAAAGATGCTGTTTATAATTACATGCTCAATGAAAAGGAACCTAATTTTTTTCTCTTTTCCCTGAAACTATAATGAGACGCCTCTCTGAGTTAATAAATGATGATACAAAACGAGTAAATTAAGGGAAAGTCCCCCAGCGAAAAATTTAATTTTGTAACTGGCGCGGAAGAGTCTGACAAAGAATTTTTAATTTTCTCTTTTCTTGGAGGAACATGAAAGGATATGATATTTTGAAGATGATAAAAAGGTGTTAAAAATAAACTAAATGTACGTAGTTGTAAAATTTGTTAAGCTGGCGAAGCATTCAAGAATTTACTGCTTAGACTTTCATTTTAAGATTCTTTTCACAAAATCCTTTAATTAGTACAGACTGACACAAAGTAAGCACCGAGTATAGAAAACAATTAATTTCCGCCGAGGTATTAGGTGAACTGCTTAAAAATATATTAATGTAATTTTCACTTTAATTGCTGTTATGCCCGATAGAATATTAGTTTCTGAACATAATCTGATTATAAATCTTTTAGAGAAGTTTAAAATGCTGTTACATGTAGATGGTCGAAATGCGTAAATGTTAATTTTAACTTAATGCAATCCCTCCAAAGTTTCAAGCATTATGCGAAATAAATTTACCAGGACTTCATAAGTTTGAGACACAAGAGAGTGGTATAAGTAGCATGAAATTGCAACTTTAAAGTTAATGTGAAATTAAGTCAAGTGAAATAGATGAAAAGTACAAAATTATTGATAATTAGGCTATATTTAATATAGAATAAAATAAAATATTGAAAATCGAATTCGATAGAATACTGAATCTGCAATCCGGTTGCAATTTTAAACTATTCATGAAATATTTGCAAAATGTTCATCATAATCTGTTCGAGAATTTCGGATGTCTAAGGAACATACTGCGAAAAAAATTAATAATTATTGAAAAAATGTAATAATTTTGTGATGACTGTCTGCATAACAAAAAAATAATTATGAACAATTTTGTTTCTTCCTGACATCATCCACATAATACTTATGTATAAAAAATGAAAGTAGTTCTAATACACAAAGTGAAATCTACCTTATACAGTTTAGAATCAGGTATACATTATATTTAGTTTTGGAAATAAATATGGAACAAAGATATCCTCATCTAAGACACTATGTTGTTAAATATAAAACCCATAGAAACAGCCATTTTGTTTTTGATTGAAAGAAATTACTGTGGATGTAACTGATTTTGTCTATTTCAGTGATGTAAGCTGTCCAATACATATCAATATCTAATCTCAGCTATATAAAGTAACATTTGGAAGGTAATTATAGAATATCTGTAGCAGAACTTGAATGAGATTACTTTATCGTGATTACTTATTACACAATAAAATACCATTTTGAATTGTGAAACGAAAAAAAATTGGATTTTGAGCTTGAGTGAACTTAAATTCAGTATTTTGAAAAAAAAATTCAAAATACCGAATAGTTATTTTGAACGGCAAAACATACAACCATAGACCGCATGTAAATTGCAATCTAATTATAGTTGAGCATATTAACTATCAAATCATTTATTATTTGTTCGTAAGATTTGAAAATACTATGGAGGAACGTAATGGAGGAACGTAATCCTACGTTAAAAGATGATGTTGAGCATATCATCTTTCACTTATTTTTAAAGATTGCAGTTAATATTGCATATATTTATATGAAAGGCACCCAAATCATATGGCGGTTAGTGCCACGAACTTCCACGGAATGGATTCGAATCCCAACTAAGGCATAGGGAGGGATGTTGGGCGCTATTGTGGTGCTCCCGTAATAAAGAAGCGAACAAATTCGCAGTGAGGAATGAGCGGATGACGGAAAGACAAATGCTTGCCGAGTTAGACAAAAAAATACTTATTTGAAAACCTTTAAATTTAAGTTATCTTAGGGAACAAAATAAAGCTACACCGTTTAACAAATCGACTTAAAGATGAAAACTTCAAAAGTGAATGAAAAATGATCTCGTGCCATCACAATTATCAATTAGCGGAATCCAATTATTTCCTTAGAGATTTTGCAGAAAAATTTGAATTTTTTTTTCACGTAATTTTAAACCAACGCGTAGCATCACACAATAGATGGGCATAAACTAGAGTTATGTCTGGGTAGTATTATTTTTTCTGCGTTACTTGCATGTCTTCTAAAGGTAATGATATGTTGCTATCAGTAAAAAGTTTATTAAAATTAATTTGTACATTCTAGTATAATATTATACAGAAAATTTGTAATTCTGGAAAATTGTATGTCAAGATTGACGTTATGTCAGAATTCCGGAGAAAATTTTTGTTTCGTATGTCTAGTTTCTAAAATATAACTGCGTTTAATATTTAAAATTTTTCTGTACTGTTTACTATCAATTTGACTCTTGAATTTCCAATTTGTTTTATCCAATTATTATTTCATAAAATATTTTAAATTTACAAAAAAATAATAAAATTAGTTGAATATTTATCTTAGTTAGAGCAAATTTAATACTTAGTTGAGTTTGAAAATTATTTTGTGAATTATTGTACTTTGTATGAAAAAAAATTATTTTTATTTTATAACGGATGTAGTCATGGGATAGAAAACAAGTAACATCTTTTTTAAAAATTTTGAGAATCAAAGTATAGCTTGTGTGTAGTATTGTAGTGTGTAGTATTGTGTGTAGTATTGTAGTAAGAAACAAAACTTCAAGCAATAAATCTAAAAATGTTTAAGTGTTTTATTTTTAGTGCATGCAATGTTAAGAGGTGCGTAATAACAAGAACCAAGATATTAAATACACCTTTATAAAGAGTGCTTTTAGATATACAATCCTATTGATCAAATATTTTATTTTCACATAAAAAAGCACATGAAATAAAAACAAAATCTCTTTTTTATATGCTTAGAAATACTACACACGTAGTTTTGAATCTAACATATTTTATCTCGTTTTCTCAAAGTTTATCTATGATGTTTACCAAAAGATTATGAAATATCCTTGAAAAAATTAGAGTTGATAAAATGTTTTATTACTCCATGAAGCATAGATATAAAATTTAACAATTTTTAACGCAATTTTAATTACGTTTATAGCAAAGGCATCAGTGTGTGTTTTACAAGTTTTATTGAGATTACTAGCAATATAAAGTTTTCAATGTGTTTTAAAAAATATTTTCTGTCGAGAATTTAGTTACAAATAGCAATTATCAAAATATAAAATAAACTAAATTTCAAGAAGCTCATCGTGTCCAATACTCAAATAAAATTTTATTTACTGAATGCAATTTTATGCTTGTGAATTCTATAAAACTACAGCATACGTTATAAAATGTTATGCTGAATACTGAAATTGTCGATTTAAATTATTATAAACTTTATATAATTGATAACTAGTAAATAATAATTTCAAGGAACATAGCTCAATATATTCCCAAATGCAATCCTATTGATCAAACATTTTATTTTCACATAAAAATAGCACACGAAGTGAAAACGAAATCTCTTTTTTATATGCTTAGAAATACTACAAACGTAATTTTGAATCTAACATATTTTATCCCGTTTTCTCAAAGGTTTTTCTATGATGTTTACCAAAAGATTATGAAATATCCTTGAAAAAATTAGAGAGTTGATGAAAAGTTTTATTACTCCATGAAGATGAAGCATAGATGTAAAATTTAACAATTTTTAACGCAATTAATTTTAATTACGTTAATAGTAAGGGCATCAATGTGTGTTTTACAAGGTTTCTTGAGATTAATAGTAATATAATTTTTTTAATGTGTTTTAAACTATATTTTATATCGAGAATTTAGATAAAAATAGCAATTATCAAAATATAAAATAAATTATATTTCAATACACTCGTCCACTCTAATTTTCAAATAAAATTTCATTTACTGAATACAATATTATATTTGTGAATTATATAAAACTGCAGCATACGTTTTAAATTGTTATGCTGAATATTGAAATTATAGTTTTAAATGATTAGATACTTTATATAATTGATAACTAGTAAATAACACTTTCAAGGAACTTTACAAAATATATTAAATAAAAATACTTCAAATGCAGCAAAACTAGAATATTTTTGTATTCTCTTGTTTAAAGTTCTTTTTTTATGCAATAAAAATTCACTCATTTTTCGTTATACAATTTTTCCTTTAATTTGCTGCTTAAAATCTGAAAAAAAGTTATTGAATCAATACAGGCATTTTTCAAACATATTTTCTTTCTGTAGAACTCGATTTTTTATAGATTTACAGATTGAATTATTTCCTCTATAAATTTAATTTTTTTTCCAAATAATTTCAAATTACTTTTTACACTTCCAGAAATAAAATCCATATATAAATATGTTAAACAAATAAATGAAAATGAATTTAACATCACTGCATTTGGTTCTATTCATTGCAATATTTTAAAAAAGTTTATATTCATGGATATGCAAACTGAATATTCTTGCAAAAAACACGCCTTTTTTTGCATATTAGTTCAACCACGATATCTTTCAGATGTGATCTAATCGCAAAACGTATTTTCTTAAGTTTAGAGCTCACCAAAATTATGATAATGCATTCTCTAGAGCAAAATGCATCAAAGCTTAAGTTGCTCAGATAAGATAAAAAGAATACCTTTAAGTTAATAATGTTTCCCAGAGGTCATTATTTAAAGTGTGCATGTGATTGGAAATTAGAAATCTTAAGGTTATACAATAAACACGGGGTAATGTCTCAAGTGAATAATCCTTTTTAGTTACCAAAGGGACTATATTTCAAAGCGTTGCTCTTCTGGTGTGCCTTAAATCACCCTTCATTTTGCGCAACGTGAAAATTTAACCAATCTGTAAGAATTTTATATTGTATGTTATATTAAAATTTAATGGAAAACTTAATCCTTCTGTTAGGTTAATACAAAATAAACACGGATACTTCTTATATCATATATGTACTAAGTTATGTAGTAGTACATATTTTATCAACTGAATATTTCTTCCTTTACCTCACTAGATCAATATTTGTTCAATACTGTATTTTATAGACTAAAATATTATTGTGCATACCTGGAAATTTTCGGTGACGAAATAAAGGGCTCTTAAATGTTATCAAAAATGAATATTAATCTATACCTTTTTAACAGTTTATTTTAATTTGTCTTGAAACAGTTTCTTCTACTTGCAATTATTTTTATATATTATCCCTTTAGTACCGTGTTTTACTGAAACAAAAATGAGATAAATGTTTGAAAATTACAAGTTTCTGTTGGGTGGATTAAACCGCATAATTTGCCCCATACCTAATTTTCTGAAATAAAAAACCTTTCACAAGAAAGTAGACTTGATGAGGCTAACTAAAATGTCTTTATTTTTCTTATTTTACATAAAAACATAGTAAAAAAGGGGATCGATTTGATCCAATAGCTTGAAAGAAAAATATTTACAAAAACTTAACCATTAAACAAAAAAGAATACAGATAAGCGTGTCATGAACGGGCGAAAAATAACCTATTTAAATTTTGTAAAAACTACTTAAACTGAATGGTAAAGCTTGGGATAGTTATAGGAAGAAAGAAGGGATACAAGTTTAATGGCTCGAGAATTCGTCGCAAACACATCTAAATATTAAACTTGCTGCGGAAACAGCTACTTACACTATGGCTGAAAGTCCCAACTCACTCGCAGAATAGTTACTGCTTAAAACCCCAACTCGCTGAAAAAATACGTACATCTTAAATACTTGTTATATTTACTTGTACAAACCCCATTGGCTGTGACGCGAGAGCTTCGTAATACGAGTCCTGCCTTCAAAGTTGAAAAATCTGCATATTATTTAATTTTTATTTTAAACCATCCGTTCATGACACGTTTTTAAATATCGCGTTTTCCGACGAAGAGAGAACAAATACTACAGTTTCTTTCGCAAATCGGTAAAAGTTTGTGCATATTTGTACACGAGCAAGTTAATAGAGTGAAATATTTTTAGATGGCTACCATGTACATCTTATTTGTTGAACCATATGCGAGTTTCATCATGTTAGTAAAGTTTTAATCGTATGCTGTTTTGTTTAAATCTATTGACGTTTTAATAAATGCCATTCCCCCTTGTACATTATCTAGGGCAAAAAAATATCATTCAGTCTATGTTTGGCAAGTAATCACGACTGTCTTCTTGAGCGAATATGGTGCAATCCATTTTAAGGGGACAAGGGACCTTCAACTTCGTTTGTTTTACGTTTTCAATAATTTACTATTTATACTAAATGAGAATAATTAATATTATTTTTTACTTTATTGAAGACAATTAGAATTAACAAAGAGAATTAAGTATCTTGACAATTAGAATTAAGTATCTTGTTTAAGAATAAGACCTGTTTATCAAAAAAGTTTTCAAAAATGATAGCATTTTTCAAAAAACTCCATGCGCATTAGTTTTCGTTTGATTTCTTTCAAATTTTCCAGGATTGTCAATTGAAGTGTTTTCCACAAACCGGTGCATAATTCTTTGAAACCATAAATATATTTCAAATTTGTAGACCATGAAATAAAGCAAACACGTAAAGAAACATAAAAAACAACAGCCACATTTAAAAAAAAATAATTCTTACGGCTTTAGATTTCTAGAAAAAAAAATTCATAGCACAATTATATTAATATATGTACTGTAAACTTATGTTAAAAAATCTAAGGTTTTTAAATGATCTGGAATGCGCATGGAGCATTTTGAAAAATGCTAGTATTTTTGAAAAAAAATTTTTAAAAATGCACTTTTCCTGCAAAAATCCTTATTTTGGATTCTAAGGGTTTTAAATGTAGTAAAAAGAATACAAATTATTCTCCTTTTGTATATAGAGTTAAAAATGATAAATAAAAAAATTCGACGCTGAAGGTCCCTTGTTCCCTTAAGTTCATGCCGCAAGCTAGAATAAATGTGTGTTCAGTCTTCATAAAATACTTACTATTTTCATTTTATTTTTTAAATAATTCATTTTAATAATTGTTTCATTTTATTCACCATATTGTTTGTAATTTGTATTCTAATTGTGTTTCTGGTCAATAGATGGCATCACCATGTAACTTTTTTTTTACTCCACTTTAAAATGTTTTTTTTATTCTGTTGTTGTTGCACATTCGATTCTGAGTAACGGTAAGAAAATGGCTAAGAAATGTTTAATCTGTTGTGGTGTATATTCTATTCTAAGCAATGTCATGTAAGAATTCAAAAATCGCTATGTTGGATGCGATTCATTTTTTCTTTTTTTTTAAGATTCTGTGCAGATTATTGCTCAAACTGTTGACATTTTGCAGTCAATTATTCATTTTGTAAAACCTAATTCCGAAGGGTTATTCAGTGTGTCACGAATTCAACAGTTATGTGTTAAAATGAAGTCAATTATTGAATGCATTTTAAGGATACATGTATGGAACTAATTTTTTTAGTGTTGATATATTACTCAAGCATTTTTCAGATGATGTTAAAGGTAAGCCATTCCAGTATTACCTTTATTAAAAGAAGTAAGAAGATTGATTAGTTACAAGAACATTAAATATTTTTGGTAATGGATTCTTGTACAGTCCACTAAGATATGAAGTTATATTAATAAAATAACTGACCCACAGTATGCAAGCACATTTTCTCGAACATGTTTGCAGGGATCCGTATAAAATAGTAGGTGAGGCCTAGGACAGCAATATTTACGGGTTTGGGAAGAAAAATATTTTACGACTTGTATAAGTTTCTACTTACATTCACCCTCTGATGACACGTGGAAGTAGTTGGAAGAGACATAATTAGCAAGTGGTTATAAGCTGATGGAAACTGCCTAGATGAATTAGTAATGGAGGAATATAAAAAGGGAATGTAAAAAATTCCAAAGTTCCAAAACTTCCTCTTGACTGAGTAGAAAAGCAGCCAATGGAATGTAGGTATACCAGAAATATTGTTAAGAAATCTACAAACCATTTTTTAATGTTTGTCGAAAAATTGTCGTTTTCCCTTTGATTTCAAAGTGATTTTTTTCTACTTCGTCTAAAGGAAAGAGATTTTAACATTGGTAATAATATGAGTTACAACTGATATGATTAACTCCCGTAGCTGCATAATGTAGCACCGCAAAACTTCTAGCTTTGACGAGTTTTTCTTGGAAATTCGTGAACTGGCAATTGATTGTTGTGTGCATTATGAATTGGTTGACCAATGCTTCAAGTTGGCTGTTGCTAGAAGTTGGCCAGCCATTTCGCGAATTCGCCAGACTTCTGACTTGACCGTAACTAACAAACTAACACCACACACACACACACACACATATATATAAATATAAATATATATATATATATATATATATAGATATATATATATATATATATATATATATATATATATATATATATATATAACGTTTTTTTTAAATAAATACTATGGCGAGTGTTAATGCAGTTATGATTGACTTGAGTTTTGAGCTTTCAATCAGAATCTAGAGAATGTGATTTTAAGAGAAGAACGATAAAGAAACTGTATTCATTTGTTTTATTGTAAAATTTTCACGGCACCTGAAGAATAAGTGTTTTCGTCTGCCCTATGACCTCCTTTGGTGAAGGAAAATCTCACTCTCAAAAGTGATGTTCAAGATTTTGTAACTTAATTCCGGTATATCTCTGCCAGCATAATCTTAAATACAAAATATTTCGGGTTCGTTCTCCTGGGTTAGCTAGCCGTTTATGAAATAAGTAATGAAAAAGTAATAAATGCTACAAAAGTGGGCAATTTGGTTGTGGAAATCCCTGGATTAATCAATTTTATAAGAGGTTATTCCTTGCATGCCTTTTTACTTCATGATTTGGGCTCTTGATAATTAGAAAAAATAAAATAAGAACTAAAACAGATGACAAATGCTAATCACTGGCATTTTTAGTGTTTATTATAAACTGATAATAGCACAGTTTAAGTGCAACTGGTGAAAAGTGTCGACAGAAATGTGTTTATATTGCCAATTTATCCTTTCCTTGTAATGTTTATTTTAGGACAAGTTAGCAACTGACGTTTTTATTAGATTTCTTAATGGTATTTCCAGAACATAAAACTTACTCTTTTCCCCCATGATTCTATTTCTTCTAAGCAAATACAACTATTTCCTTTTCATCCGCTTTTCAAAGACCTCGTCTTATCAACTGAGAACAGACTTTGACGTGGTTTTTCTCCGTTTATTTTTCTGCGGTCGTCTCCTATTTTGTTGTTCAGGTGATATAAGTTGTTTAACTACTTCAGTGCCTATTTATATGGACTGTTAGAAATGACGTAAAATACGGGAGATAACTATGTTACGTCATATTTTTCCGGTAAACAGTGACAATAACCGTTTGGGATTTATGAATTAAGTAAAAAAAGAACTATTTTATTCTGTTTGCTTAGTAGGGTTTTGGGAGATGAATATTTTATTTTAAGTGTTTTCGAATATTAGTCAATAGAAAGCTTCACTGCTGTCCATGCGTAAATAATTGGTATTGGATAAATCTAAATTTTTAAAATAATGGCAAACTTAAGTCAAAATATGTTTACTTCTTTGCCATAAATAATGAAATCAGTTATTTAGCAAACGTATATGAAGGTAAATACACGTTGGTCGCTATAAAAATCACCTTGTCTAGAAATCTGAAAAGAGATGTTGCCAAATGCTAAAGTTCTGCCATAAGATAGTAGAAAACATGTTCAAAAGCTCTCTTGGTACCTTGCATCAAAATCTAATTAATCTGTGGGGATGGAAGAGAAAGTTGATACCTTCCCCCAACACGACTCAATAATATGAAAGTTGTTTAAAATACAATAACGTTTATTAACATTAAGGAAAACATGAACAAGTAACGATAAAAAAAAATCAGCATGCAATACGCACTTTGATCGCGTACTCATGTTGAACAAATTGAAGCAGTCGTCGTCAAATTACGGTGAAAGTGAACGCCATATACACAAGACAAATTGACATCCAGTGATGTGTTTTACATTTTTGCATCATGTGATTTGTTGTTGGAATCGACAATGCTATCGATACATAATCGAGCAAACAAATTTTCCATTTAAGATTAAAATATCAAAGAAGACTTACAAATCTGTACTTGAAGGTTTGCCAGTTTATTTACCTCAAGATAGTCCCTAAAACTGTTCCCATAGTCGCTACTTAGAACAGAACGATTAATGACAACGATCCTTTGCAACAGAAATCAACAATGGTCCGGACACACTAGCGAGACTGTGGGGAGTCTCCAATCTCTGTGACCGGGGGAGCGACACCCCTCGGATCTGCTGTCGGTTTCTAACAATGCGCATTGAACACTGTCGTATTATTGGCAAAGTGTTATCACTTTGCCAATAATACGACTTTTGATTGATTTAAAGGGTATGAAAGAAAGGTTTCTACCAGGCTGTACATAATATATGGGCTATTCAAGCCGTAAAATTGAGATGGTTTACTTATCATTAGGAGGATTGTTATACTAGGAGAAAGAAGTTACAATAAACATAAAAAAAAAATTAATCGCAGTAAAAGAAGACTATGTAATGGTTTTTATATATTTTAGATGATTTCTCCCTTTAATAAAATTTTTGTATCGTATTTTATAGTTTTATCATTTTTTAAAAGCATTGATCTGTACAAACGGAGCAAGAATATGTTGTATGTTATGAGGCTTGAGATAAGAAAAAAGTGTAAGCCGCAATAATACTTAATTTTTTGTTGGAATTCCCCTCAGGGAAATCTCCGGACAGATGTGAATGGTATGAGGACAATGCGCTATAAAAGTTGCTTATCCCTTTTAGACTTTTTTGAGGTTTAGTTTCTAGTGTAGTATTTTTATATATGATAGAACTGTAGAAAGAGAATATTGGACTCTTCAGATTTATTAAATGGATAAGTCCATAGACTGAATAATTTCTTCAATATGTTTGTACTGTACAAACATTTTATGTATTATGATATTTAAATTATCTATAATTAAAATATATGTTTGTATTTTGATCAAAAATAGCAAATTGCAATTGGTATGATTATCCACCTGAATTTTTTTGACTGTTTAAAGTCTGTATATTAGTATAACCAGCAAAAAGTATTTAATACAAATAAGATATATATAAATTTTAATTGTATAATACATAGAAGTTGAACTAATATGCAAAAAAAAAAATTATGGTAAGTTCAAACTGTCTGACTTATCTTCTCCTTATTGCCCATAATGCTACTTTGAGCTTCAATAGTATGAAATAAATTAAATTACATTACGTAAACACTACAATTTCTTGTAATAACATCAAGTTTTGTTTACCACAGTTCTTGAATTGTCGTAAATTTTCTCACTTGATAGTTTATACCTTTACTGACAAAATAATGAAAACGAAGTTCTACCCATTTGTGCTGATTATGCTTCACAACTTTGCCACAGTAAAATCATAGAGCTTCAGTTAGCTTCTATGCTTTGTTAAAACGTCCCTCATTTCACTTTTCGCTTTCAACTTTAGTTTTCCTATACTGATAGTTAAATCATTTTGTATCTTTGACAGAAAGCAGAAAGAGATTTTTGCAAGATTTAATATAGTTAATAATTTTTATTTGTATGAATTTTAGTAGTTGTCATATTTTTTCAGCATGGTTATAAGCGGAAATACTCTTATTTATATTAAGCAAGGAAAAGAATCGCAAAACTAAATGCGGGGGAAAAAACTGTGGCTGTGTAACAGGTGTTTAAAGACACCTGCAACTGAAAAAATGTGACATTAATTATACTTTCATATTTATTTATTCTGTTAAACGCTTAATACACCTTAAAAGTGTTTTTAAATAATACATAAAACCTTCTCGTTAAGAAAACCATTTTATTTTTGTATATATATTTAAAGTTCCTTATTTTTCAAATATGTTACGAAATGCCTGATGAATACATTGCTTTATATATTTTAAAGGTCAAAAGGAGCCAATTTCAAAAAGGAAGTAAAAACCAATTTTGCGCAGTTTTATTTGATTTTTATTTTAAAATTATTTTCCTTCATTGTCCTTTGTGTTCATAATTTGCATTTACGAAAACCTTACTTGTTACTTAATTGTGACGTTTTAAGGTTTCAACCTAACCTTGAGTGGTTGAATTCAATAACTTTACCATACCCATAGCTCTCTTTATTATACAGGGTGTCCGGGCTAAAAATATCTCAAAGTTATGGCTTATTTTTACGGAACTACCCATTAGATATTTAAAATAAAATTAAATTTAAAGAACATCTCACCAAGTTTTAATATCAATAGATTTCGATATGTGCACCTTTTGTAGCAAGACAAACGTCTAAACGGTTATCCAGTTCTCTCCAAGTGTTTCGTAGCATATCATGAGTTACAAGTGTATAAACAAAAATTTTGTTTATAAACGAAAAGTCGAAACTGTGGATGAGTTGAAGAAGCGTATCATTCAAGTAATTGGTCTAATAACTTAGAGAGTCTAATAACTTGGAGTCTAATAAGTAGGAGAGTAATTCGTCACTTGGAGAGAACTGGATTACCGTTCAGACGTTTGTCGTGTTACAAAAGGTGCAAACACATCGAAATCTATTGATATTAAAACTTTGTGAGATGTCTTTCTATTTAAATATATATATTTTTAATTCAGATGGGTAGTTCCGTAAAAATGAGCCATAACTTTTGGATACCTTTAGCCCGGACACCCTGTATATTCTATCGTAAAATTTTATTTCTTTTATACCTTCGACTAGAAAGATAGTACCATTTTGAATTTTGCAAGGCTCAGAAAATATTTTTGGAAATGCTGTCAAGGAAAGAAATTGCACCAAATTTTCCATATTTTCATTTATCTCATTCGTGTAAAAAAGTCACTCAGTGTCAATAATTAGATATGTTTAATAATAGTTAATATATTTTTCCCTGAGGACCCGAGGACTCGTACACCGCGATTTTTATTGATTACTTTGTACTCGGTTGATGGCCGAATGGCTTGGGACGTGAATCCCAACCGGTGAACCCGGCACTTTGTGGTAACACGAAATATTTGAGGCAAAATGAAAAATAATTAGTAAGGACGCTTTAAAATAAAAATTACGTTCAATTAATTACTCTCATGCCCGACAGATTGTGACACAGATAGAGGCACTTGTTCCTGACGATGAATTGGCTACTCTCATGCCAACAACAGTTAAGACTGATATCAAACATATGTGCTCCAAGCATCAATCGTAAGTCTCACATTAATAATAATAAAAAAGGAAAAATAATTAGTAAGGACACTTTAAAATAAACATTACGTTGAATTAATTATTCTCATGCCCGACAGATTGTGACACAGATAGAGGCACACGTTCCTGACGGTGAATTAGCTACTCTCATGCCAACAACAGTTAAGCCTGATATCAAACATATTTGTTCCAAGCATCAGTCGTATGTCTCACATTAATAAAACAAAACTCTTTGCAACGACTTCTATTGCAGTCATGTGGTGTAATATTATACTAAATCCCTTGGATATCCCTTGGATTAAAAACTATATTAATGGACTTTGGTGTTTGTTTCTTATATCTTTAAATAAATGAATAAAATCAACAACGGAGTAAGTATTTACTTAAGCTTAAATTTAACACGTTCTTGATATACAGGGTGGTTTTTATTAAACTGAAACAACCCAGAGCTATCTGTAGCGCGATCTATCAGCCGGAATTCCAGTAAAATTGATAGAGGGAATAAGGATGACACGGGAAAGAGTTTCCGTGGAGGAAAATAGTTCCAAAAATCGCCGATAGGGGAAGATATGGCGCTATTGTTGTTGGCGCACCCGAGAATTGCTTAAAAGGCAAGTAAAACAACAAAATGCAAATTCATGACTACGTAGTCGATAACAGCGTCAGTATTTTGGGCTATAAAGATTGGCGCGGAATCTGTTGCGCCATCACTTTGCAGAAGAAAGCTTTTTCCACTTATACTGCCACCTCGCTCCTTGGACCTAACCCATGTGGCATTTTTCTGTGGGGTTATTTAAAATCTAAAGTGTATCTTGGTGGAGCCTTGAACTTGGCGACCCTAAAGGACAACATATCCCAGACTGTGATGATCATTTCTGGTGACATGTTACGCTTGGCCGTTGAGAACATGGTGTTCAGGATGCAATATGTCGTCTACCAGGACTGTCGTAGCATTGAAGGAGGGAGAAATGAATATGCTGCATAAAGCAGCGTTCAGTGAAATTTCTTTGTTATTCATTTGTCTGCGCACTACACCTTTTTCAGTATTCTTCCCTTGTCTTTATAGCCCGAAATACTGGCGCTGCTGTCGACTACGTAATCGAGAATTCGCATTTTGATGCTTACCTGCGTTTTATACAAATTTTCGAGTGCGCCGAGAACTACAGCGCTATATCTCCCCCTATCGCGACTTTTGGAACTATTTTACTTTTCACGGAAACTCTTTTCCCATGTCGTCCTTAGTCCTTCTATCAATTTTGAAGGAATTCTGGCTGATAGATCGCGCTACAGATGGCTCTGAGTAGTGCCAGTTTAATAAAAATCACCCCGTACAATAAGCTTTGATTTAACACTGAAAAAATTCAAAAAATTCAAATTCTAAAAAAGGTTTCCCAAGTCTTTAATCTCATTCCCAAGGGTGTCGCAAACATTGAAAGGTTTGGAATCCCTGGCCAAGGGTGGTGGCATTAAGTCAGATACCTGTGGGTTTAAGTACCATAGTTAGCATTGATGTAGCCGTCAGAAATTAGCATGAAACTTAAGTACCGGTCTAATTAGCCCTTGTGTAGCAAAAAGTTGACCATAGCTCTATAAACTAACCAGGCCAAACAACCATCGACTTCTTCGTTTTAGACGCACCTTATATGTCAACCAACACTGTTCCCTAGAATTAGACAGCGCATTCTGTAGCCGCGACTTTATTCCGAGCTGTCACTAGGGAAGCACGTGTCACTAACCACAATAAAATGTGGGCACCATAGCAACTTACATAGTGTTATTTGGTCGCGTAATTTATTATTTTGACTAATTTTACAAATCTTTCTGCAAGTCATTGTTACACCACAATGCATTCAAACCTAATTTTTTATCGCTAGATACTTTATTCACTTCAAAGGGTTATTTGATAAATTATTATCTCCTTTCCAGACTGATAATTTTTATTCTCAGTATTTAATTAAGATCTGGGCGCAAATTTTCTCAGAAACCCAGACTTACATATTTCATTCAATAGCTGGCAGAATTTTTATTGTCTCACCAATTTACGCATGGAAATTTTTATTAGGGGTTCTTCTTTTTACTAAAATAAAAGCTAGTCTTAATCTGTAACAGGCTTGAGTAATTTTTCATAGACAAAGATACACAAGGTTAAATCACTGATATGCTGAATTTTTACTATTGTTTAGGCAGGGAGAAATTATTCATGAATATTAAAGCCCAATTCACGAAAAAGGTATAAATTCAAAATTAATTATTTGCAAGTTTAAAAGCATTAAAAATTATCTTATATGTTGTTATGACTGTATTAAATAGGTGTAGAATTTCAAAATTTTACAGGGAGAATTTATACATGAATATTTAAGTCCAATTCGCCAAAATAAGATTTAAGTGCAAAATTAATTATTTGCAAGTTCAAAAGCGCTAAAAAATATCTTATAAGTTATGACTGTACAAGCTCAATACCCGTGATTCGCTACGGAGTACATTCAAATTAAATACAACAGTCAGTGTTAATACCAAAATATATATATACAGTGGGTGATCGGTTTACGAACATAATCCGTTCCAAGACTATGTTCGTAAACCGAAATGTTCGTTAACCGATCATCGATTTACCATAGATATTTATGGGACTTCAATTAATTCGTTCTAGAGGCTCTAAAAATTAAATTAAAAGAGAAATATATACTTACTAAGTTTATTTTTACCAAATTAATACAGTCTTGCACATTAATCAATCACTTTTTTTTGTTAATGGATCGTTAAAGAACATGTCCAATGTCGATTGCTTTTGTCTCTTCTTAAGAATTAACCGGAAGTGATTAATAGCATTGTCGTTGTAGAGATCCCCAACCCTATTGACATCGGCTTGGTTTGAGTGCCATTCTAAGACCATTGCTCTGACATCCTTCCACTTCTTTAAAAGATCTTTAATAGCAGATGTCGTCATTGGCCATCTTTTGTCTTCCTCTTTTTCAGAAGGAGATACGTTTCGCTGGTGTTCTTCATTCAAGATTTCTTGGAGTTCTTCTGTCGTTAGCTCATCTTCACGTTCCATTGTGAGCTCTTCAATGTCATCTTCGTTCACCTCCATTTCTAGATCTATCGCAATTGCCCCAATTTCATTCATAATTTCAGGGACATTATCTCCGTCTCCCTGAACACAAGATGGACACAGTTTTCGCCAAACAGAAATCAACTGTCGTTGAGGGAGTTCTGACCACGCCTTTTGAATGAGTCGGATAGCTTCAAGAATGTCAAATTTTTCTTTCCAAAACATTTTTAATGTCATTGTTGAGAACAATCGGCACTCTTCGAAACACCGACGAAACAGCGCGCGAGTGTACAATTTATTAAAATCCGCAATAACCTCCTGATCCATTGGCTGAATCAACGAAGTCATATTCGGAGGTAGAAACTGAACTGTCAGCCAGGGAAAGTCTATCAGCAAATTATCTTCAAGGTCCTTTGGGTGTCGTGGTGCATTGTCCAGTAGCAGCAGTTCTTTCAATGGCAAGTCATTGGTGTCATAATAGTCCTTGATGCTGGGAGCACAAACTTCAAACAGCCATTCTTTGAAAAGAACCTGCGTGACCCATGCCCTCTGATTTGATCACCACATCACCGGTAGTCTTTTCTTGATTATGGAATTATTTTTGAACGCTCTAAGATATCAGAGTGATAAACGAGAAGTGGTTTAAGCGTCATATCACCACTAGCATTAGCTCCTAAAAGTAACGTCAATCGGTCTTTCATGGGTTTATACCCAGGAAAACTTTTCTCTTTTGTAATGTAGGTACGGTTCGGCATGCGCTTCCAAAACAAACCGGTTTCATCACAATTGAAAATTTCTTGTGGACAATACCCTTCTTTTTCAATGAATTTTTGAAATTTGAGACAGAACTTCTCAGCTTCTTCTTTATCTGCACTAGCAGACTCACCATGCATTACCACATGTTTAATGCCAGATCTCCTCTTAAACTTTGCAAACCAGCCAGTGGTAGCCTTGAATTCTAACTTCTCGGATGGCGAACCTGGAGTTTGTTCCTTCAACTTCTCAAAAATTTCTCTAGCCTTCTCTTGAATGATGGCCATGCTAGTTACATCTCTATTCATTTCCCTTTCGTTTATACAAACTAAATGTAACCTCTCCAATTTTTTCATTGATGGCACTTATTTGCTTCTCAGATGGGATTTTCGTTACTCCTTTAGCTGATTGAGTGTTCTTGATGATATCTTTCTTAGCTAAGATTGTGCCTACTGTACACCTGTTCAAGCCATATTGCCTAGCAGCATGAGATATCTTCTGCCCACTCTCCACGTTGGCTATAATCTCTTGCTTGGTTTTTATGGTGAGCACAGTTCTTGACACTCCACTTTTTTAGGCTTCATAATATTGCCAGATTTTCTAATATTTTTATTTTTATTTGAATTTATTTTTTATAAGAGATTCAAAAAAGCACAGATACAAAAGTTCAGAAGGGCAGAAACCAACTAGCAAACATAAAGTTTACGAGTACAATTCACAAAGTCTCGGCGCAAACTACGCAATATGAGACTGTGTCGTGTGCTCCGAGCTCCGACGAGAGGTTTTGACGAAATGTATGACGTAGCGAGCAGCGCCCCCACCGTTTTTAGAATTCGACTAGATGGAACTTCGCCATGTACGCATGCCTCATAGATTAGTGGCAATTTGTAGACCCCCCCCCCCCTTAAGGGTTGTACATACATGTATAGAGAAAATAGCTCACTTCTACCCAGACTTGGGTGTATATAATTTGAAGTGGCACTCTAAATGAATTTGATGCAAACACAGTTTATACATGAAACAATGTTTATTGAATTCGTTGCACATATAGAATTTGCTTTTACAGCAATAAGCATACGTACTACTTGTACGGAATATATATTATCATTCAATAAAAATGCACAGTGCAAATACTCACAAACCAACAGAGAGTCAAACCAGCAGTACTACCACGTAAACGTTGGGCCCCCTAAGCACTAGCGCAGGATAACACCTGGAGCTACTTACCCCGTAGCTCCCTCTCGCTTATCTATCAACCTTAACAACCTTTCTTCAACCTTTTTAATTAATCACGCTGCATGGTATTTATACTAAGCGCGTATGCCGAAATTAGCATATCTCAAGCAGCTTCTTTAATTCATTCACTCAAAAGTTCGATTCTTGTGAATCGAATCTTGTGTATACTTTACACATGTAAAAAATGTTTATAACTAAAATTGTATCGTTTGTAGACCTCTTGATTAGAATTATTCCATAAACTCACTGAACCAACCCTTGGTTGATCTGGGACTATTAGAAAATTTTTTCGACCTTTTGTCACAGAGGTGTTCGGTAGAATTCGTTTTAGTTCGTTATCCGAACATATGTTCGTTGTCCGGACACAAAAATCTTTCGTGAAAGTGTTCGTTATCCGAATTGTTTGCAGTCCGAACTGTTCGTTAACCGATCACCCACTGTATATATATTTATAATAAATTCAACGGTCAATGTATGCAATTAATGCCTAAAAAACAAAATAAATATATTTATAATAAAATTGTAACGGATATTTCTATACACAAAGAAATCTAGTAGAAAATATTGAAACAAAATCTAATAGACCATACTAAAGAATATAGTAGAATTAATATAGTACAGTTTGAGGAACTTCTATTTTACTGTATTTTAATATTTTTTTCGATAATGTCCAATTGTCTAATCTAAGAGGTTTATTTTTTCAAAAATCTTTCTAGTGCACCCCTACACTATAAGAAGAATCGCCATGGAAAATTTCAACCCTTTCGGTTCAGCGGTTTGGTCTATACGTTATCTGGCAGTAAGTCAGTCAGTGAGTTACGGAACTGTTATATATATATATATATATATATATATATAGATTAAATATGTGTAGAATTTCAAAATTTTACGCCAATACATTTACTGCAAATTGCATTACAGTTAAAAACTTTATAAAAATTAATATTATATATATATATATATTGAACACTTTTAAATGTCAAAATCCAAATTCATTCTATCATAAGGCATTATAATAAGAAAAATAAATCAAAATGTTCGTATAATACACAGGAAATTGTAACATATATATAGCTTGAACAGCACTACTTTTTACGGACGTTATCTGGTAGAATCACATACAAAGTAGTGTTCCCCTGTAATTGAAAATCGATACGGCACAACGTTCCTGGCGCAAGAATCGATTTATAGAACTTAATAGAAGTACAGCTGTTCAAAGACATGATAATGACAAGGATATGAAGTAGCAACTGAAGTCAATTACAGCTCGATTGAAAGGTTTGTTTTGAAAGAAATTAGGTTCAAAGTGCTTTGTATTAAATTGATTTTGAAATTAGTTTCTCAGTTAAAATTTTCGAAACTTTGAAGGATATTTACTATCACTTACTTAGCCCGGAAGAGTACACTTTTATCAATATCTTCATTATGGTTTAAAGCCTTTATAATGAACATTCAGGCATTTGATATGCTGTTAAGTTTTAAACATATGCGACTAAGCATTTGATACTTTTACTCGTTTACAAATTCATGCAATGAGTGGGTAAATTTTGTCTTTTATTGATATAATACTTTCTTCCTCTCTTTCAATCAATATACTGATATCTCTGAAGTAACATTATTAAATACAGCATTTATATTAAGTATTTCGCAGTATTTTCTTTTCTCACCTACATTAAAACTCAAAATTCTCAATTGTTTAGATCTCAATCGGAAGGATGATAGGTTTTAAAACTTCATGATATTTCAAATATTTAATAACATATGCTGACAACTGTGTACTAATATAATGTTTTAAAATAAAAGTTAGCTATATTCCTTTCAGTCAATAGATGACAGTACACTTAACAATAAATTTCTTCGTCAGTTTGTTGCATTGTCTCAATAATATCCTGTTTTAAAAACACTGTATGATTCGTTTATAATGATAGGGAATTACTGTGTGTTTTATAAAAGTGAAAAAGTTATTTTTCGGCATATGTGTATATTTCATTTTAAATGCATCTCTGCCGCATTGAAAATGTGTTACTATTGATGTAACGCCTAACATTTCGATGCATTGAGATAAATATTGAATTATGTCTTCAATTAATTTTTTATTGTCTAATTATTCATTATCTCTATGACATACAGTGAGTTAGAGATGAATAGAGATGGAGTCTATAGGCTAACTCCCTTGAACTTGTCATTTATACATTATTATATCTGCATGAAGATAGACATGGCGTTGTAAGCAGACCCTCGAAGGTTTAATTCACGCTACGATACCACACTAACTTTCCGCTATGCTTGACCGAAATGAACAACAAGTACACCGCAAGAAAATTAATGAAGTAAAAATAACAATATATTCGACATATTGTATTTGTTAGATTCAGTTTTCTAAACATGATGTCCATTCATTTGTTGAGTGAACACGGTGACCAAGTTATGTCATAAGTTCTTCCATTTCAAGTAAACTATTATTTAAATTTCATTTTTTAAAGATAAATGCCTTCTCTCGAACTTTTTTATGTATTAACTCAGCTCATTATAAAGCATCCTTCTTATAATGTTCTTTTCTTTATCCTGTGATGGTTCTCTTTCGTTAATGAATTCCAAATTATTCTCATTGATTCATCTTATGGTGTCACGCCTTTTCTAATTTCTCTTCACTTTGTCACTGTGATTAATATCGACAAATGCATGGACATAATGTTTTGAAAACTGAATCTAACAAATAGAGAATGTCGAATAGATTGTTATTTTTACTTCACTACTTGTTCCGTGTCTTGGGGGTGTACTTGTTGTTTATAACATCAGGAAAAGGACAATGTTTGTTTACTTGTTTCATAGCATGACGCTGAAAAAGCTTGGGAATAACGGAATGATTTAAAGTAAAACACTAGTCATTCATTTTTAGACTCTAGAGACAACAACAAAAGGAAAGCTACTGTAGCGAATGTGAATTCGAATTCCATTCTAAATAGAAATTTCTATATTTCAAAGCCATATAGTTCCGTTCAAGAATTAAGAAGTTCATATTGTTAGTTTAGCAGTAAGATGAAAGTGGCCGAAAGAGAAATCCTCTCATTTTGTCAACAAGGTTAGAAAAATACTTTAAATAGTTTTGGTTATTCAAATTTTAGGAAGCGAAAATATCTTTATTTGCTTTCCTCTTATTGAATTTTCTCAATTTGTTTCATATTTTTCTCCCAACGAACTTTAAAAATTTTTCATCGAATCTGACTAGTCGTTTTTCAGGAAGTTTAGCCAAACTTATTCATTTTTGTTAACCTGAAATCTACGTAACTAAATCTTGCTTTGAACCTAATGCAACCTGATTATTTTATGATAACAAAATAAAACTAATAATGAAAACGCAATGGAAGAATAATTCACTTTGAATCTTAAGTAAATTGAATTTTTAAAATTATCCATCTAATGAAATCTAACCATTCTGTACAATTTTCTGAAAATATTTACCAACATTTTTAATAGACGCACACCTGTGTGTGTGCATGGGTTGAATATCAATGATATTTTAAAAATAGATGCACTGCTGTCGGCATAATAATAAATAATTACTAACTGGAGTAAATAAATAAAACTGAATCGATGAAACTTAAAAGATTTCAGAACACTAGTAGGAAATTGAGTTAATTGAGAGAGCTATCAGATTGTAATACGCCAGTTCGTTTCAATTTTGTGCTGCGTGTGCTTTATTATTTTTTAGGAAATTTGATCGGGATGCAGCAGATGCCTGGAGGAACATCACATACAATTTGCTGAATATGTCTTTTCTGAGGAGAACAAATTTCGTTAAATGAATCGTTTCAAAAGAATCAGATAAGATTTCGTAAAATAAAAAAAAATAACTTCTTAACACTTTAAAATTCGATTTTCTTTTACTTACATTCCTAATTGCGTAGTTCAATGTTATATTATCATTGCCTCATTATATGACTGTAAAAATTATGTTCAACTTTAAATAATACCCGAATTTTAGACATTATTTTCAGTCAAACAAGGAAGCATCTGAAATGAATTTAATAGATATATTATAGAGGTAGCAGAATAGTTAATTTGAGTTAGCCATTATAATTATTTATTTTTAAACTCCAAAACATATTTGATAACATTTTATCAGAAATAGGTGTTAATGTTTTACACATATATTATATTTTGAGACCATTTCCTCAAAACTATATATATATATATATATATATATATATATATATATATATATATATATATATATATATATATATATATATATATATATATATATATATATATATATATATAATTTATATATATATATATATATATATATAATTTATATATATATATATATATATATATATGTATATATATATATATATATATATATATATATATATATATATATATATATATATATATATATATATATATATATATATATATATATATATATATATAATTTATATATATATATATATATATATATATAATTTATATATATATATATATATATATATATATATGTATATATATATATATATATATATATATATATATATATATATATATATATATATATAGGGAGGTCATAAAGAAAATTTGCCGATATATGGACCTCTAGCGGCTGTTCCGTTTAACCGATCGAGATGAGATTTCAAATATAGTTATTCAGAGGTATGAGCTGAGGATTCTGTGAACGGCAACCAAATGGCGCTCACGGTAAAGGCTATAGGTACAGAAACTCGAAATTTTCAAGGGGTAAAACCCATTTTTTTCCTATCGCAAAATGCTCAGCGCATGCGAAAACCCTAAAGAACGTTGGAACGGTACGTGTATCACAAAAAACGGACGCTTTATGCACGCACAAAAAACAGCTCTGCTAACTGCCGACAAAAGCGATATATGGACCTCTAGCGGCCGTCAGAGAGCTTTTTATCTGTTTTCTATGCTGAATATCTGTCAAACGACGTTCTGTGATTGGTTTCTAGTCTCTGTCATATGAAAATTTCCTCCGTGCGTCCCGAATGTGTCTTTGTTGGCCGTTCGCAGAACTATTTTTTGTGCGTGCATAAAGCGTCCGTTTTTTGTGATACACGTTGTCCAACGCTGTTTAGGTTTTTCGCATGCGCTGAGCATTTTGCGATGGGAAAAATGGACGTTGCTATTTGAAAATTTCGAGTTTCTATACCTATAACCGTCACTGTGTTGCGGTTCTCAGAATTCCGAGCTCATACCTCTGAATAACTATATCTGAAATCTCATCTCCATAGGTTGAAAGGGACGGCCGCTAGAGATCCATTTATCGGCAAAGTTTCTTTATGACCCCACGATAGATACACACACACACAGATATATTATATATATAGTGAAACTCCTCTAACCCGGCTACCCCTCTAAAAGGACATACTTTGTTCGGAACCAATTCAAGACTCCACAAAGCCAAAGTTATGGAAGGAACCTCATTTAGGCGGCCACCCTTCAACCTGCCAGATTTTTTGAATCCCTAACTGGCCACCATAAAGAAGTTTCACTGTATATACACTCATGGACAAAAAAATTATCGCACCAAGAAGGAGTCGTCAAAATGAAACGAAATTTTAAGTACGTGATGACTAATTTAATATAAGTAAATGACAAGAAAATCAAAGAAAAAGGATAATTTATTTCAGAGAAAAAGGCAAAAGAACGGAGGAGTTAATACTCCGTTGGACCCCCTCTAGCGCGAATGCACGATGCGATACGATCGGGCATTGAGTCATACAAGTTCTGTATGATGTCTTGAGACATTTCGTTCCATATTTGCTGTAACCTTGCCTCTAGTTCGTTCAAACTCGTGGGATGCCCAACTCGTCGTCCCAAATTATCCCAGATATGCTCGATTGGAGACAAATCTGTGGATCGGGCAGGCCAAGGAAGGGTAGTAACAGTGCGGACACAGTCTTGGGACACCCTTGCCGTATGAGGCCGAGCATTGTCTTGTTGAAAAATGGCCTTGTTGAAAAATTACAGCAAAGGCAGGATTGAAGCGTTCACCACGGGGTCTTCACACACGAACACGATTGTCATCACTGCCGAGATTGAATCTGGATTCGTCGCTAAAGACGACCTGGTTCCATTCCGCTGCAGTCCAGTTTCCACGCGCGTCTCTCCAAACGGAGGCAAATCTCCAAACGGAGGCGTCGATGGGCAGCACACGTAATGGGCGCCACGATACCAACTGTCCTTCAGCCAGGCGCTTTCGTATGGTTCGAGAAGACACAGAGGCCCCTTGTGAAGGTGCTACCTGTGCCTGGGTGGCGGCCAATGAAGCAGTTGGCTGTACGCGTGCATTTCTTACGATGTGTCGGTCTTCTCGCCGACTGGTCTGTCGAGGGCGTCCTGAGCCTGGTCTACGTGTACATGACGTCTCTCGGGTCCACTGGTCCCAACACCTCCTCACGACACAATCAGAGCGGCCTAATTGACGAGCTACTCGCTTAGCTGACCACCCAGCATCCATCATCCCGACGATTCTCCCCCTCTCAAACTGCGACAACTGCTTATATTGTCTTCGAACACGGCGTAATGGCATGTCTATCTCAGCTCTTCCTTTTTAAATGATTCAGCACACTCAAACAAGCTTTGGTTACCTGTTTTATACTCCACAGAGTACGATGTTCAACGCCCTCTACCGGCTATACGTAATGCGTAATCACGCTGCATTTCTAATAATTTGCATATATCCCCGATATGTACCTTCATTGCAAGTTTCGTTACGATCCCGCAATTATTTCTTGGTGCGCTAATTTTTTTTTGTCCATGAGTGTATATACATATATGTTATTTTTAACGTCATTTCCTTTTACCCCTAACAGGTATAAATTTATATACGCTGTCGATCATCACTTCCTTTGCCATGAAATTAATTTTTTCTTGTTGCTTCCTACGTACACTATGCAATCAAAAAACTGATGTGTTTAGTTTTGCAACGGATTATAGTTTACGTATAACTTCTTTTATTCTCTTGACATCCATCTAGTTGGAATTTTTAGCAAAGTGGATTTCTTTTATTCGTGGTACGTTCACAGGAATCATATTTTATGAAGCAAGTAACTTATCCTTGAGTATAGGGAAAAGTTTGATGGTAATAGGTTCTTCCAAACACAGCAAACGAGTTAACATCAGTTTTATTATTTTGTTAGAATGAGTGCAGTCAAATCTATTGTACGTAAACACTACTGGGATTTCATAGGGAAAAGTTTGATGGTAATAGGTTCTTCCAAACACAGCAAACGAGTTAACATCAGTTTTATTATTTTGTTAGAATGAGTGCAGTCAAATCTATTGTACGTAAACACTACTGGGATTTCATAAATGAACACGGTCCAAAAATACACGACTTTTCATAAATTGCATAGTTTTTCTCTTAAACTTTTATTACATATGCATACTAAGTAAGTTGTTAAAGAAATGTATATTTTTGTTCATCTTTAAAAACACTGATCATATGTAAATATTTTTGCATAATTTTTGTTTAAAGGAATTTTTTTCTTAACGGTTCTTGTATGTTAAAGTAATTTTTTAGAGTGTATTTCTAAGGACGTGGATGGAGAATTGTTGGAATCTTCATCAGTGGCAGTCTTTTATTTACCATTCAGAATAAGAAAACGATGTCTAGTTAAGATTTGAAAATTGGAATATTGAGCTAGAATGACTACCATGTGTGAATGAATTTATTCTGCTGGTATTCCGGAATCTTCGTACATCAATACATTTGGGACAAACGTCTTCCAAAGTGGAGGGAACCGATCATAATTTTGTCATTATGTACTACAGAACTTGCATCTTTTTCCAATAGCTTCATCCTGTCATATATCAATTTTTTAGTCAAATAAAACTGTGAAAATATACTGAAGAATTCGCATTAAAACCCGAATATTACTATCAGAACTCCACGATGAAAGAGAAATTGTGTTCTATGACTATAAATGGTGAATTTTTGTATTGAGAATTTCTGTTTTTGTTGTTGTTTATGTCCCTGGTGCCTCAAAGACAAGGTTTCCAGTCCGGAGTACGTATGAAGAGAGATGATACAATATACAGAAAATAAATACGCAGACACAAAGATAATTTATTTTACACAGATAATGACCCCGGCGATGGACATTGGTCCGCCAATACCTAGCTCTACGGCCTAGATACGTTAAAGAAAAGTTGGCCGTAAAGCGAAAAGCCGTATAACGAATCAATGATATTGATATAAACCCATACAAATTTAATTGGATCTGTTACACTTTTTTATACATAATATAGTTTTTAATTCATTAAGAATTTTATTCTTTTTATTTCCTATAAAAATGCTTACATAAAAGTAACAGTACAAAACAATGTAATTATAAATAGAAATTCAAAAAGAAACAAATAAACAAAAAACAATAGAAATCATCTATATATATATAAAACAGTTCCGTAACTCATTGACTGACTGACAGATAACGCATAGACCAAACTGTTGGACCTAAAGAGCTAAAATTATGCATGGCGATTCTTCTTATGGTGTTGGGATGCACTAAGAAATATTTTTGAAAAATTCTTCTTATATTTTTTTTAAAATTAAATTTTTAAGCGGTTTTTGTAATATTCTTTTAAGTTTGCATTTAAAATAATACTCTGGGGTTTTTAAAATTTATATCACTAGAAAGATCATAAAAATTTCTTTAAAATGGAATCTTTTTCGAATCTTTACCTCCATTTTCTGATTTTTTGTGAATTTTTAAAGATTAATTTTTAGAATTTAATTGATTAAATGCTGATCACGTGGTTTCTTTTCTTTTTCTGATACTTCAAATTAATTTTGTGTCACGTGCATAAATACGAAATAAACTGACAAAAAATATATTAAAATATGGTAAAAGGTAAAATTTAACCACTAGACTAATTGAGAGGGGAGAATTTAATCCAAAATAGTAAGTTTTATGGATATTAAACATACAAATTAATTGCATACATTGACCGTTGTATTTAATTTAAATATACTTTTCTACATTATTTTGTTTATAAAAATATCCGTTTCGATGTTTTTGAATAAATATATATATATATATTTTGGTATTGATTGCATAAATTGACCGTTGTATTTATTATAAATATTTTTTGGGGGTATTTTTCTCTGGCATTAATTGCATACATTGACCGTTGTATTTAATTTGAATGTACTGCATAGCGAAGCACGTGTATACAGCTAGTATGCACATATGTATTCATATAATAAAAAACATAAAATAAAATGTTTAAAAACTGTTTTAAAGTGATGACAAACAATAACATGAAGAATCACTAAAGTGTAATATGCTGTCATCATCACTTTCCGCTGTTGTGGCCGTATAACGAAACATTGTGGGCCGTAAATCGAAAAAGTGCCATAATTAAAAAAGGCCGTTATAGCGAAATGCCGTATAAAGAGCGGCCGTATAGCGAGTTATAGGTGTATTTTCACAACTTCCCTTTCGAGACGGGGTTACTATTTCAAAGGGAAGACTGACTTTACCCCAGATGACACAAATAATGTAAATAATTCAACACGAAATAAAACGTATAAAGAGGGCGTAGACTGCCGAACAAATTAACAGAAAACCTACCCTAGCGTTGAAAAATTTTACATTTTCAATAAAAGATTGCGCTGTTGCAACAAATCCTCATACTGAAAACATACAAATATAACTAAAAGTAAATAATTCAGCAAAGTAAGATAATTATTAGCAGGAATAATGCAGACAAAGTCAAAATCACGCACTTAGGGCTCAACGCATCATAATGCGAGATTCTGTAGCAGTAAAGGAACTAAACCATATAACGAGGCAACCGACAGGTCTCTTCATCAGGAGGCCTAACCAAATCAGTTACCTCAAGGTGGAACTTTGTTGAAATATTTACTTTTAGTTATATTTTCCCCAGGTGATATCCAAGCCCTACTCCGGAATCGACCCGAAGCCCATTGCATGGAGATCGAAGAAGCTACCTATTTTGTGGGTGGTATTAAATATTTCTTATTTAAAAAATTAAATCACTGTCCTAATTAACAAACCATGTAACTCACATTTCCCACATTTTACAGGATGAACAAAAAGACTGATTTTTTCGACAGTAAAAAGATAAATTATTATCGTTTATACTTAAAAATAAATGTTAAAGTGTTTTTTGATATATATAGATATAACTAAAAAGTAAATAATTAAACAGAAAAATAACATAACTACTGACAGTAAGAATGTAGACAAAATAAACCGAAATCCCGCACTTAGCGCTGAACGCACCATAAATGCAAGATTGTGGTACGTTGAGACCTAAGGGCGTGATTTCGGTTTATTTTACCTGCATTCTTCCTGTTAGTAATTATATTTCTCTGTTTAATTATTTATTTTTTAGTCATATTTGTCTGTTTTTTTTGGTATGAGGATTTGTTGAAACTGCGCAATCTTTTATTGAAAATTTAAAATTTTTCAACGCTAGGATAGGTTTTCTGTTAATTTGTTCTGCTGTCTATGCCTTCTTTATATGCATTATTTCGTGTTGAATTATTTAGATTATTTTTGTTGATATATATAGGCCACATTGTTATATAATTAATCTTCTTCATAATTAATGCGGTTACAAGGTTAGCAATAGTTAAGTTAAATAATTTCGCAGTGTATGTTGTTCTTGTTTTGGGGATGGATGAATTAATTTTTTTGGAATTATAAGGTTTCAAAGAGTTGTACAAGGACCATAAACAAGGACCATAATGGCATGAGAAACACAAAATCATATTTTTTAGAGAATACGGAGTTTGTTAATTAGGCCAACGAAATGTAAGAAATTATTTCTTGTTTTGAAAAAACATATTAAATATAAATTTAGGCATTTATTATTTAAAAAAGAGAGTATTAAATGTAAGGGTATTGTTCGCAAAAATTCTAATCTATTGTGTACGTCGTATTCTTTATTAAAGAATACGACGTACACAAATATTCTTTATTAAAGAATACGACGTACGAGATATATTTATCTTCCCAAATTTCCCGGAAATAATCCACTTCTTGTGATTCTGAAGTAGCAAAATCTTACATTTTATACGCTTCTTTTAAAAAGGAAAACGTCTGTCACACTATGTTAACTGAACCAAAATAGCCTCAATGTTACAAAGAGTTTCCAGGTGATACTTGATCAGTGCTGCTCATTAGGAAACTACAAATTATAATGTAACATAATATCTGTAACTGAAGAATTAAGAGTGTTTGGGCCGAAATTATGAACAATCTGCTTATCCTGCCTTCACATCTATTACTAAACCTAATGAAGACTTCGTATTTTTCTTTTTTTAGAACACGTGCGCCATATTGATTTTTGTTTCAGGTAGCTGGACGGGAGAGGGGATTTAAATAAGGTTTCACCGTGATCGGATTAAAAATAATTCCCTTCCACCAGCCGCTCACTTTGGTGTTTTATTTTATATCTTTTTTCATGCACAATTTGTAGATGGCAGTAAGAACAAAATCTATGATACAGGTTCAGTGACATGCTGAGTGGAATTACATATTAAAGTTTCGGTAAAATTAATCACGCCTCATTTAAAAAAAAAGGTTCATGCCTTTAATTGTTTAATTCAGTTTTTTTCGTTTAAGGAATAATGAAAGAAATTGTCTTAATAACAAAAATAGTTTTTTTAGTTTATGTAAAAACTAGCTGAAAACCCGTACTTCGCTGCGGAGTACATTCAAATTAAATACAACGGTCAATGTATGCAATTAATGCCATATATATATATATATATATAATAAATACAACGATCAATGTATGGAATTGATGTGTACAAAAAAACGAAAAACATATTTATAAAATAACGTAACTGATATTTTTATAGACAAAATAATGTAGAAGAAAATATTCAAATTAAATCTAATCGAACATGCTAAAGAATATAGTACAGTTTGAGGAACATTTCTTTTACTGTATTTTAATATTTTTTGGATAATGTCAAATCGTCTGCCGCCTCAGCATGAAAAAAAATAAATTTTTTTGTCTATTTCGTTTTTATGCAATGTGACGCAAAATAACTTTAAAGTATCACGAAAAGAAGAGAAACCATGTGATCAGCATTTAATAAATTAAATTCTAAAAATTAATCTTTAAAAATTTACCAAAAATCTGAAAATGGAGATAAAGATTCGAAAAAGATTTCATTTTAAAAGAATTTTTATGATCTTTCTCGTGATATAAATTTCATAACCCTCGGATTATTATTTTAAATGCAAATTTTAAAGAATGTTACAAAAACAGATTAAAAATTTAATTTAAAAAATCTAAGAAGAATTTTTCAAAAATCTCTCTTAGTGCATCCCTACACTATCAGAAGAATCGCCATGCAATATTGCACCCTTTAGGTGCAGCGGTTTGGTCTATGCGTTATATGTCAGTCAGTCAGTTACGGAACTGTTTTATATATATAGATTTCAACAAAGCTCTCAAAAAGAATTTGACAGTAAAACGTATTTGAAACATAAACTTTAAAAGAAGTACGGAATCTGCTGTTCAGATAACTTGTTATTTTATTCGGTAAGGATGTTGACAAGTAGAGCAAAGGTTAGGCAACAGTTTCCAAAATGCTATTTACAAATGGCTCACGCTTTTAATTATTTTTTATTTACTATTTTTCGTTTAAGGAATAAGGAAATAAATTGTCTTAATATGAAAAAGAAGTTTCATAGTTTATGTAAAAATCCTAACAAAGCTCTCAAATAGAAGTTGACAATAAAACTTATTTGAAACATAAACCTTAAAAGAAGTAAGGAATCTGCTGTTCAGGTGAAGATGATATTCGAGGAACATGTTGACAAGTAGAACAAAGGTTAGGCAATACTTTCCAAAATGCTATTTTCAAATGGTTTACGCTTTTGATTATTTTTTATTTACTTTTCTTCGCTTAAGGAAAAATTAAAGAAATTGCCTTAATTTGCTTTAAGAAATTTCTTAGTATATGTAAAAATAGAGCTTGGAGGCCAAAAAATAATTTAGCATGTTTTTTTAAATTAAACTAAAAGTTATTCTGAATGAGGGAACGTAATTTTTGAAAAAAAATGGTAATGTGTGCCTTTAAATGTATGTGATATACCGTTTAATGCAAACCGAATTAATTTTGTTCTAGACTTTGCATAGCACGAATATTTGATCCTGATGCTACAAATTGCTAATTTTATTAAAGATAGAAATTTATACACTTTAGTTACTGGCTGTTCGAGAGATAATGATTAACCAGGATATAACCATGCATATATAAATTAAAGTTGGTTTAGTCAGTAGAGGTACACTAGAACGCACACGAAATAAGGGGGAACTTGGTCTAGTTTGATAGCTGAAAAAAACTATAAATTAAGTAAATATTAGGGCAAAGAAAAACCGTAATTAATTTGAATTATCACTAAAATAGTCTCAGTTCAAACTACTAAAGCAAATTTGCTTTAGAAATTCGACTTCAGCCTCTTTTATTGTTAATTCTATCGATTTAATTGAGATTTTTCTATTCCCGGCATTGCTTCAATAGTGTTGATTGTAAATTTTCTATAATTTCAATGCTTTTATTCAGAATTTATAATAGTGATTTGAAGATTTTTCAATATCGAAACAATAACTCATTTAACGTATTGCACACAAAAAAAGTACTTAACTGCATATTTTGCTACTCGATAGACTGTTCAAAATGCAGTCTACGAGACTGATGGAATGATAAATATTCAAGAAGCTGCTGTTTTTCCGTTCGAACACAAAAACGCACCAATTTGTATATATTATGAATGTGTTATTTTCTTATTAAAAAGGAAAATTCACCAAAAAGGTTGTGTTTTAAACTGTCGCTTTCGTATCTATTGATTTTACTTATTTTCAATAAAATTTTGGGATAATGCAATCTATATATACACTGCTGGCCATTAAAATTGAAACACCATGACAGAGAGATGATACAAACGCTAAATACGCATGAAAGGAAGAAGATGATGGGATATGCAAATAATTAGCATTTAAGCGCAATCGAACGACGCAGGAGGGAGAAACGACATCATAAATTCTGTATAAAAAGAAAGTTACGAAGCTGGTTTGTCATTCGGAAATCGCATTTGAATGTTGGTTCTTTGTTAGAAGACATTCTTATGCCTCGTAGAAGAAGGAGAAGCAGCTACCACCACGTGTCGGTATTCGATAGCGGCAGCATCGTGGTCTATCGAGATTGCGGTTTATCGTTCCGCGATATTGCTATTCGAATTGGTCGGAATCCAACGACTGTCATACGAATATGGAATCGAAGAGTTCAGAAGAATCATACTGAACGCCAAGCAGGATCTCAAAGGCCTCACGCCACAAAAATCTGACAGGACAGACGTGTTGTCAGGTCGGCCTTGCAGGATTGTACAGCCATATCACGGGCTTTGAGTCAGAAAATGGACTTTTGCAGCACAAGTATCCGAACAGACAGTTCGACGACGTCTGGTGCAGCACGGACTGTTTGCACGGCGACCATTATTGCGGCTTCCCTTGACATTGCGTCAGCATCAGACTCAAATCAAATAATACTATTAAACGGAATAATGCTTTTATTACTTGCGCACATTCTAATGACTTAGTGGTTGTACATATTATACGAAATATAAAGTAATAGAATCTATTTACATATTTACAAAGAACAGAGAGAATGGATACAGACTTGCGGTTTCAATAGGTATTCAAACTCCAACTACGCTATCCAAACTCCAACTACTCAGTTCGACACTCACACCTGCATATAGGACTTTTAAATTCGATTGTTAAAGTGATCTGTGGTGCAATATGTTTAACGACAGCTAGGTGGTATACAGAAGAAACGCGGAAGTTGGTTATATAGATTCGATGGAACATAATTTAAACTGGTGTGGTGTTGTTATTACCTACACTTACACTTACACTTACTTACTTACACACACACACACACGCGCACGCACACACACACACACACACACACACACACACACACACACACACACACACACACACACACACACACACACACACATATATATTCATCGGCTGCCATCCGGGCACAGTTAGCACCTTCACTAGGGGCCTCTGTGTCTTCTCGAACCATACGAAGGCGCCTGGCTGAAGGACAGTTGGTATCGCGGCGCCCATTACGTGTGCTGCCCTTGACGCCCACCCATCGACGCCTCCGTTTGCAGTTTTGCCGCGCACGAGGAAACTGGACTGCAGAGGAATGGAACCAGGTCGTCTTTAGCGACGAATCCAGATTCAATCTCGGCAGTGATGACAATCGTGTTCGTGTGTGGAGAGCCCGTGGTGAACGCTTCAATCCTGCCTTTGCTGTACAGCGACACATCGCTCCCACAGCTGGTGTGATGGTATGGGGTGCCATTGCCTACAATACACGGTCACCCCTAGTATTGTTCCGTGGCACCATGACAGCCCAGCGGTATGTTCATGAAATCCTGCAACCACATGTGTTGCCACTCATGCAACAGCTCCCAGGAGCCATTTTTCAACAAGATAATGCTCGGTCTCATACGGCAAGAGTGTCACAAGACTGTCTCCGCACTGTTACCACCCTTCCTTGGCCTGCCCGATCCCCAGATTTGTCTCCAATCCAGCATATCTGGGACCATTTGGTACGACGAGTTTGGCATCCCACGAGTTTGAACGAACTAGAGGCAAGGTTACAGCAAATATGGAACGAAATGTCTCAAGACATCATACAGAACTTGTATGACTCAGTGCCCGATCGTATTGCATCGTGCATTCGCTCTAGAGGGGGTCCAACGGAATATTATCTCCTCCGTTCTTTTGCCTTTTTCTCTGAAATAAATTATCCTTTTTCTTTGATTTTCTTATCATTTACTTATATCAAAGTAGTCATTACGTATGTAAAATTTCGTTTCATTTTGTAGAATCCTTCCTGGTGCGCTAATTTTTTTGTCCATGAGTGTATATATATATATATATATATATATATATATATATATATATATATATATATATATATATATATATATATATATATATATATATATATATATATATATATGGAAAAATCCAATATAAACAAGAACCAAGCACGAAAATTCTTGTCGCTCATCCATGGGTTTCAATTAAAGTAAAATTACACGTGCCAGAGGAATATCCGGTGCGAAAATACATGCGATAGCTTAATTCTCTTTTAGCCATATTTTCCCATCCTCTGGCAAAGAAACCGAACGAAGTCATGTATTGCCGGGGAAAGAGGGTTAATTATTCCCCTTAAACATGTGCTGCATATTGATTTTGATGAATCTACTAAAGGCGTATGGGATTTTAAACTGAAACTGTGATGACTGGATTTAAAAGATTGCATCGTTAGTTAACTGCTTCTCATTTTAAAAAAAAATTAAAGCAAGATCTCGTTTAATATTTCTTTACCAAGATACGCATGTGAGAGGATACTTTATTGTGTGGATATTAAACGAGTTTTATTCATATGTTAGCTTTTTACGCGTTTCGAATGTCGGTGATTTAAAGGTATTACATATTATACGTATCTAGCCTATAAAGTTCACATTTCAAACTGGTGCATTTTCCTTTAAACGATTTAGAAAAGTCCATTGAAAAAAATATGTCACATTCTGTTTTTGTTTGTGACAATAATTTTCTTTTTTAACTGAATCATACTGGTAGTCGTAATGATTTATATTCTTTTCTCTAAAAGGACTGGTGTCATATTTTAAACGAAAATAGTAGTTTTGATTATTTTGTTTTTAAATGTAATTACTAAAAATGTTTTTTTTTTTTCCAAATTCTTTTATACATTTCATCAGGATTGTGAAAATCGTTCAGTAAAAGATTTTTTAATTTGCCTTTTGCAAGGAGTTCAAGAATTTAAACGAAATTTTGATAGAAAACTTCTGTTCAGTTCAATTTCATATGTAACTGAAAGGATAATTTTTCTATTTTTCGCTCGTATACACGTAACAAGTATTATAAATAAACGTATCTGCCATTTTTTGAAAATTTATGGTATTTTAATTTTATTGTATATAAATAAACTGTAATGAAATGCTGAATATGCTTTACATTAACCATGATTGAATAATACATGTAACGTCGATAAATTACTGCTTAAACTAATCAATGTTTACAGAAAATGTTTTATTCCATAAACACCTTATACCCGCTGAAGATGAAAACTGCACACGTTCTTATTTTGCATTGATATTGATAGTCGAAGAGGTAAAAAATGTACAAAAGTATAAATAACTTAAAATTCTCAATAAAATATGTACATAAAAATGTTCAATTTATAAAAATGCAAGCAAAAAATTTAATATTTAAAATGCCTAAAATCAAGTAAGAGGAATCCAGAATTTTCTCTTGAAGCGATATCTTTTATATCATTATTGTATAAATTATATTTTTCAATCAGAGAACGCTAATAATGCCTATGATTAAAAAATTTTAAGTTTGTGAACATGGGTGTAAAAAGTGCAGAATTGCTTATTATTTATTTTATTTATTTAGAATACTAAAATAAAGAATTAAAATAGAATTTTTCTATGAATTTTACATGTCATCAAAACTGATATCATTTTTTTTTGCAAATTAAATTGTGAATTATATCAATCATTATTATTTTTAATTAAAGCCATAAAAGAAGTAAGGATGAATAAGTTTTAATTGACTGAATGTTTTCAGTTCAGCCTCAGTTTGGAACTAATGGCAGAAGGACAATTAATTTTTAAAGGCTCTTTAAGTGGTCAAAACAAGAAGCTTTAAGTAAGAACTGTTAACAATAGCAACTATTATTTGATATCATTTTGAAAATATTTTCTGAGTCAGCTGGGAAATATTTTAAATTAAAGCTTAATGCTACACTGAAAAAATATTATTTTTTAAAATTTCTCATTATGAGGTTTTCATCTTTATAACACGAGCTACATTAAGGTATTATTCTGGTATCGTCGCTAATATTTAAAATGATATGAGCAAAATTCGAAATTTTAAAGAACAATATAAAGTAAATTATGGAATAAATTTAGATTTTCAACTCTTTGGTCGAAATCCATTTTGATATCATAAGATTAATAAATACAGACTGCAATTATCAGTTCTGCCAGATTTTGCTTTTCTGTCTTGAACAGTGCTATTTTAAATTTCCAGTGAGATCCAGAGTGAATTTTCGTCTCATTGCATAAAATCACTTAAATAACTGTGTTTTTCGCAATGGATTGGTTTATAATAACGGCAACAACTCATATTTGAGTCGATAAAGCAAAGCACAAAAGTTTTTAAATGAGTAATGTTCTCATATTTAAAACACTCTATATTTCTTTCATTAATCTCTCTCATCAGCTTCTAACATGTTTTGAGAGTTTTATTTCTTTTTATATATTAGCCTTGAAGGTCTAGTATGATGGTAGAGATGCTTGCCTTACTTTTACATGTACGTTACCTTCTACCTGAATTTACTTGTGTAAGCTAGTTCAAAAAAGTTATAAATTTTTAAGTTTAAGAATTAAAACCGAACAACTTTCACTTTTCCTTTTTAGTAAAAATATTTGCTGAATCCTAATCACTTGTTGCATTTTTATCTTCTTACAAAAAATCTTCTTGTGTTATTAAACATCAAAGTCACTGCTGACGGCTGTAAAATAGGTAATAAGTTTTAAATAGTTTGAAGTACTCTAATTAAATTTGTTTTTTTAATAAATATATACAGAGTATTTTATTCCACTTTTGTTTATTTTTCTGTATAGAATACATTATTGTCTGGTGTCCATCAGTTATTAGGAGCAGTCAGAGTTAAAAACTTATTTGTAGCAAACAAAATTTATCAGTGAACGGTTGGGAATTTTACAGTTGTGTTTCACCAAAGATGACATTCAAAATAAGCAATGTGTTTTCCACAGCCATTCATTAATTTGAAAGATGCAGTTCTAGTGAATGCAGCATCGTAATATAATACGATCTTGCATATGTGCATTATCATATGATTTCCTGCCATCTACATAATATTTTCTCATCAATAGAGCCATCAATGTAATTTTCACCATATCTATCACCCTTTAGTACAGAAATATGTGGTGAATGTTGCACTGTATTGTGGCAAACTTGGGTCGTCAGAAGAAAAGAACTTGACTTCAATCTTCTTGAGACTGGGACAGCATTAACTGCACCGGGAAAAGAAATCGACGTTGAAGTGTAATCACTTTCCAGCTACAGGATGTGGAAGTATACATCCAAGTCACTGCGTAATAGTTACAGCTGCACGTGGTGACATCAGTGTGTCTTTACTGCGACACTACGACTTGCGAGGGACGCCACTGGCGACTATTCGCAGTCAGGCTCTAGCAACAAGTTCCCTGTTAAGTCACCGGGGATTGTCACTTGAACTAACAAACAAACAAGCATTTTTTCTTACTATGGTATTTGTGTTGTCGAAATTTGATCGCCCGTGCGACTCGCAAGTCCTACGAGTATGACTATACCACGACTGTCTATGGTATTAGGTAACGATACTTAGCAAAGTCAAATGTTACCATTTTCTATAGGTTTATACTGTACTTTTATATGCTGATTTATATGGCTTCATTTTTCTTTCTTACTGTGGTATTTGAAAGCAGTGCTAAAACAACTAATCACTATCTTTTGATCAGAGAAAGGTCTGATGAAGTGGCGGAAGATGAAGGCCAGAGAGGACAGAAATATTAAGCTTATTGATTGACGTCACACACGGTTGTTTACTTAAGACATCCACCTATCTCTCATTATTGGATGTTCCAATATCTCGTTACATCGGGATCAAAGTTTTATCCATATTTACTAGTAAAATTGTTTTCGTTGTAAATTTTTTTTGTTTTGTTTTTGTTATTGCGAAAACGTATTTCTTATGCCCTCTGGTTGGCAATTAATGCCTCATTTTTAACTCAACTTTTAATATAGTGAAAATATGTGCGTGATGTCCTGGCTTTAAAACTGAGGCAAATTGATATTAATACACTTCCTCTATGTCTATAAATATTTTTGCTGTAAAATGAAGCAATATTAAGCTGTGCAATATGGGGAGAAAATTTTGCGATCTTCAGAAATTTCATTTGAACAACATTTGATATTAAATTTTCTAGATGACTGTAACAAATGTATTTAATAAAGGACTTTATACAAAACTTATCGTAATATCAGTTTCATAATGAAAAATTTGGTCACAAGTACATGACAAAATGAAACGTTAGTGTCTCAGTTTTGCCGTTTTATCTTCATATTTTATCATCATTAAAAAGTAACTGTAAATAAATGTCCCCCACAGAAAGGGTGGCTATGACAAAAAACACAAGTTTATTAAAGTATTCCGTTGGTGATAAAGCTAAGTTTTTGGTTTCACACAATATTTTCAATATTATGAGGAGCTATTTTTAATTTCCTTAGAAAAGAAATATTATGTTAGTGACAAATATTCAACAGCTGTTCATTTTTATACACATAAGTCAGAAAAATTAATTCATGGAGTGAAATATACCACCAGAATTACATTCAGAATAAATAACCTTAGCTGAAGAAGTCCAGATTCAGGCAAGATAATTTATACGGTTCTCATAAATGTATTTCATTCATGAATTTGCCCGGAGGTTTACTTCCACTAGAAGTCTTTCGGAAATAAATCAAATATTCCGAAGACACTCTTTGAGACATTTTGTTACGTGCTTAGCAGAAATGCCAAGAGCAAAGTGTTCGTGAACTAATGCTACCACATGTCGAATGTAGATTTTCTCTGCTGCAGCGAATGTATTTTCTCGACAAAAAAGTACCTAATGATATTAGTTCCGCGATCTATAACAACACTTTCTATGTCGCTACTGCAAGTTAAAGAGCAGAAGATGTAAGTACAGATAGATTGTAGCATATGTATATGTTCGTATGTATTATGGCTTCTTATTTTGAGTAGATTTCTTACGCTATTTAGTTATGCCTACGATATCTGAAACGTATGATTACCTTTAGAGTAGTTAAATCGTTGATAGTTTTCAATCAATGAAACTGATAATTATAAATATGTCAAAACTGCAATAGAGATTATTTAAGTAGGTATTTTAATTGGATAAATTTTACTCTATTTTTTATTTACTATTTTTATTCCGTGTTTGTTATTGATATATAGACCTTTCGAGTTTTTAGCGACCATCAAGTACGCAAGCTCTGATGCGTAATTCCAATGTTTGGACCGGAAAAATGGATAAAGTTACTCGCTAATAGTATAATAACGAGTTCTATAACATTCTATAAATTGTGGCATTAATCCAAAAGCAGATTTTTCACACATCATCGACTGTCTATACATATCTAGTGTGAAATGAATCTGGTAAATCTGTCAATGTCATACTTAAGGTTTTTTTGTACTAACCGTATTACATACGCTCGCCTCAGTGTTAATCTATGGAGAAAATGTGTCTACTATTTATAGATACATAAATGCTGATAATACAATAAAAATGATATTTTCAGATAGCCTGAACTTTTCTGCCCCTCTCAACAGGATTAATTTTATAAATTTTGACCACCAAAATAGCTTAGGTGCATTTAAAACACACTATATCAGATTTTTTTCCTGGAATAATTTAAATTTTGTTGTTGTTTCTATTGCCCCCTGGTTGGAGGTTCCATTCACCAGATCCTAATAGGCTATTGGGCTGAAAGGGGTGGCTTCTGTTTTGAATTAGCACTACAAGGGTTGGAGTCCGACTTGGTTAAATGACCGGTCCCGTCATTTTGAACAGAGTCAAGTGACGAGAACGGAACACTTGACCCCCTCACCTCCAGAGGTAAATTTGAGAAATTGGATGACATTGCAGCCATGCCCTATTTTACGCCACCATTAATTTACGCCACCCTATTTTACGCCACCATTAATTACGCCACCCTATTTTACGCCATTGAACACGGCGGTGGATTTGCAGCGACGAGCATCGAACCAGGGACGATCAGTGAATCACTGGCCCGCAACTCTTGCCAACTGGGCCACCGCGCCTCTTTTCAAATAGTATTTAAATTTTAAAATACTATTTATATTACATTAAAAAAACGAAAAATGCACCAAGTTGTAAAATTTCTTTCTCTATCCAAGAGTACAATTTTTAAAAGAAAATCTTTCAATACAAGTCGGAAATCTTTGGACACATTTTCTCCATAGGTTAACATTGAGGTGAGGGAATCCAGTAGGATTTGAACACAGCAACCTTAAGAAGCCTTTTCTGTTTCGAAACACATATACTTACTAAACTTTATATACACTCTCTGGCGGAAGCCCTTTATTCTTATCTTCGGATTAATGTAGAGGGAAATTCAAAAACAATGGCTGTAAAGTCGCCTAACCACCTCGCCCCCCCCCGCCGGTGCGTATCGGCCATGAAAAACCTGAAGACCAGAAGCTGCGTAGCAAAACGTGTAAACTCAACCGAAGGTTGATTTCTCCTGTTCGGTTTATGTTTCATATGGGCCTGGACGCCGGACAAACAGAGATCTATCAATCTATTTGGGCCACAAGGGGTCCCACAATGGCTGTAAATAATTAACCAAGGCGTGACTAAAATTAAGACAAGTTACTTTATTTCGTCATACATATAGGCAGCTTCAAACAATCAGAACAGCGTCGTAAAGCCATTCTTAGCACTAAGCTAAAACAGATACAACCATATTATTTGATTCCAAACTTAATTCTAGAGAAAGACAAAACATTTCTACGAGTTGCCATTCCATGAATACAAAATTATCAAAATTCTAAATACATTATAATTACACTGATTGGGATGAAATCTAGGGGCGAAAGAGTAAAACTGTAAGTACTTTCAAGCACACTCCGTAGTTCCCTTTCATATACACACCCTTCAATTCATTCATTTGTAGATGGGTCTATAGACAAAAGAATGACACTAATATTACTACTATTATGATTTTGACAGACAAAAAATGTTATATCAAGTTATGCCGCCCACATAGCACAGTGGTTAGCTCGCTAAGCTGTCATGCTGTGGGCTTGGATTCAAATACCGAATAAAGTGTGGTTATTTCCCTGTCGTCCTCGTCATGGAAAGCAATGCTGGCTCGCCTAAATGGTTCTCCCATAATAAAGAAGCCAGTAAAACTTCGCAGGCCATCATGAGCCAATGTCAAAGATGTATCTACCGTCAGAGACAAGTGCTTGCCGCATTAAAAAATATCAAGCCATGATGGTGTAAGAATAGTACGATCCTTTTCATTCAATTAAGTCTCTTTGTTGTAAGAGTTGCATACTTAAAGATTCTAACATATTTCTGTTATAGTTCGTATGGATTTAACACTGTTACCTTGTAACCCCTTAACGATCGCATAATTTTCAAGAAAGCAGTAAAAAAAGGTGCCTAGTTTTTTTTTTCAGAGGAGTCCATTTATTTCTTTATCTGCTACATCTAGGTTTAAAAGAAACCATCCCAAATTACATTATAAATAGTCTCGTGCTGCTATCTTGTATGTAGAATAAGAAATAAAAAAAAATTCAGGTAAATAAAATGGATTGTTTTTAATCTTTTTGGTGTGCAACTTTTGAACACTCCAGCCCGGAAATATTACGGGAACGAGAAATAGTGGGCGAAACCTCCCCTCGTAATTTTGACGGGAGCGAGGAGGAAGGGGTTAAACATATACACAAATTTCAGTTGTGGTGGGAATTTGGTTCATATCGGACTAGTAGCTTCATCTTGTATTAGAAATGTTACAATTATTAACACTATATATATGAAATATTAGACTGTAAAATTTAATGATAAACTCTTTATTCTATCGTATCTCTGAAACTAAACTATTAGAATAACATCGGCATATTGAAGCAGGAGTTTCCAATTTGCATTGCATTGCGATGTTTTGAAACTTTTAATTGCCTTGTGTCAAAATGTTGAGAAAGCATTCTGTAAATCCTCGACGATATCACAAACTAACAAAATTTCAAAAGTTGTGTTCTCGTAACGCGGAAGATTCAGATTTCATAGATTTATCTGAAACATCTTTTGTAATTCTAAAATGTGCAATTTAAAGCAATCTTACAGATCACCACAATTGATCTGTTGCGTGATTTAATGTAATACACTTTCACAAGCGATGGAGGGATGTTGTTTACAATATGTTTAAAAGTTGTTTAAAAGATGATTATTTAATTAATAAATTTTGAATTATATTTTTTCCTCTGATATCTATGTATCTATTTCCTGTGCTATCTATGTATTAATGCATCATCCTAAATATATTTTTTAAAATTTCATACTTCGTAGACATCTAACAACATTACTCCATAAAATTTGAATAATTTTTCAACTTAAACTTTTTGACAGATGTTACAGAAAATAGTACTTCTTCACACTGCCTAACGCTCTGTGGTCAAAATAGTGGCCAGTAGGTTTTGGATCCAGGTCGAGTCAAGGATCATTAAAGTTTGAGCCAATTGTTGAGAGCATATGAGAAATGTTAATAATAGAAAATATTCAACAAGATTGAGAGATTAAAGTCAACGACACATAAAAGTCCGCATGAGATCTGAATTCCTGGGGAGCCGTAGTTATTAAGTCTTCAATTAAGACTAACAAAAAACTGGAATTGATGGAATGGTTTGCGTTAGTGGAAATCCTCTGTAGGTTGTTTAATAACCTATTAAAATTGATAAAAGATCATTATTCATTTAGCTGAAACTTTGAATTGTGTATTTTTTAGCAATCAAACATATTTTAGCATTTAAACATGAATACTGTTTACATTACGAATAAATAAATAAATAAATATATCTATCTATCTAGGGTTCGAGGTAGTCTAGTTATAGCATCGAACAGGATTGGGCATCAGACTGGGTGATTCTCAGATTAACTACAATTGTAGTTGACCTTGAGTGTTGCCCGGACGTGAAACATGTTCAAAAGGAGACGGGGGTCACAACTGCCTTCCGGTCATTTAATTACGACGCCTTCTATTCAGTCTAAAACCTCTAATGGCTTATATGGCTTCTTATGTCATTGTACTTGTAGGTATGGCCGTGTCTTCCTGCATCGGTCCACATATGAATTTGATTTCTAATTGATTACTATTTTGTAAATGATTTTGTGAGCAGCTTAGTGCCTAAATTTTGTTTACTTAGCCTTTGATAGTTTTTTTTGTGAATTATATGGGTTCACACTTTGCGTTTGAAAGATATATATATATATATATATATATATATATATATATATATATATATATATATATATATATATATATTTATGAGGGAACAAATTTACCAGAAATTGATTACCCGCGAGATTTGTTTCGCTGATTTAACAGAAAATTTATAAGAAATCTGCAACCTACTACATTGCTAAAATTATTAAAAATTTATAAAACCTGATACTGCGTGTAACACAAAGTTATTTTTAATCTTAAGTAATTTTTAAGTTATTTAAACACTGAAAATAACTATTATTACATTCATCTTCAGTCGTTGATACTATATACTATATATTTCAATTATCTCTAGTGTTGAGAATTTTTATTTTCATAGAATAAATCTATTGGCAAAAAATGTTCTTTGAATTCAAATACTTTATTGCCTTCCCTTCAAGCTACAAACATTCATCCCGTTTAATAAATTCAAACCTCTAAAAAAATTTGCTAATTAAAAATTAAGACGCAACACATCTAAAAAAGGGGATGTATTTTAATGGCATTTTCCTATTCCAATTATTCTAATTTCCTGTTATTTTCATTAAAATTCATTGGTAGTACTTAATTTTAATAATATTAAAATTATGTAACAACATACTTAAAAAGAGATGATTGCATTTTTTAATAAAAAAATGCAATTTGAATGAATATTCTCGGTATTTACCTTTCTGTTTTTATGTTCGTTGGGCATTCTATCTTTTTTTCAGGATTTATAAAGCCATTAAAAATCCAATTATCTTTATTGCATAAATTTTCAGACAAATTTCGGAAAATGAGTTGATTGTCAATAAGTAAGAGTATTGCAAAGATATTCCTTATCCGTTTCGTTAAAGAAATTAATATATATATCTCTCTCTGTATATATATATATATATATATATATATATATATATATATATAATTCATTATTTAAAATGAATATTAGAAAAAAAAGTTTAGGTCCAAAAATATTATATGTTTTGTCCAATATCTACAGCGAATGTGCTTTCAAAAGTCCGCATGTATTCAATAATCAGTATTTTAATTTCAACGTGGAATCCTTCACGTCAGGTTAAATATGTATGTGTTCCAACAATGTGTATAAGAACAACTATCATAAAATAATAGCGTATCTTTTGAGACATTCTTTAATTTTTAATGGAATTAAACGTTAGCAGATTGCTTTCATTTTCTCTAGCTACTTATTCAATCATTCTTATATTTGATCTAGATACAAAGGTTATTGAAGTCATATATGGTGAAAAAAGTCTAAATCTTTTTTTTAATCAGTTAAGCACGATTAGAATTTATACAAGAATTATTTTGAAGCTAAAAATCTATTTTGAAGCTAAAAGATCGCAAATAACTTACTTGGATGTTCAGGACACGTGCTGGTCAACTCAAATACAATAATGAATTAACAGTTTAATTTGTTTCACGTTAATAATTACCAGGATTAATAATACGTATTTCTAACGGCAAATCAAAGAAAAAGGGAAATACAAACAATTACACATAAGTAACATGAAAGTAAATGACCGCAGTCATTGTGTTAGACAGTCTCTGGCACGCCAATATCGGGCGTCGTCGGAGTCACAACGAAGAAGTGCTCCACAGCGACGCAGATGGGTTTTGTTCATAGGTTCCATAAGATCACAAAGTGGGCAGAAAGGCAGGGCAAATACACCAATCCTATGAAAATGCTCACCCAGACAGTCATGGCCTGTCAATACCGAAACGAGGCCACTTCGTATCTCCGTGGGCTATCTAGTAAGCAAGTGAGATCTTCAAACCTCCAACGTTTCATCTTAATCCTATCCAGCAATTTCAACTGGTATCTATTTCTCATGGATTGTATTATATATAATTTTATTGTGTGATATGTGATATTTGAATTGTTTGATTGCAATAACATCGCACCTTTTCGCGCGAGGAAATCTGCCTGTTCATTTCCGTGTATGTCACTGTGTCCAGGGATCCACCGCAGACAAATTTCCTTGATTTTCAGGAGTTAGCCTCGGATAAACTCTCGACACTGGAGACTTTCTGTTGATATAGGGATCTCCAAAGAGCCAATGGCTTGAGTTGCTACCCTTCAATCCGATAGCAGAAGAACTCTCGCAAATTTATAATGTAGGGCCAATAGTTATTCAAGACAATTTTGAAAGCCTCCACCATTCTATCAAATGAATTCTTTTTTTTTCCCGGCAGAGGCATAGAAAGATGATATATTCGAGTAGACTCTCCAGCCCGTAGACACAGAAACATCGGAATATGACACGTTCGTATATACATGCAACCAATTATGCTCTGGGTATTTAGTATTTAAGGTTTCCAAAGCAAGGCACTTCAAGACTTCAGTAGATGTTTCACTCTTGAAGACCACATCGGCCGAATTACAGTTTATCTCAATTTTAATCATACACATGGGATTTGTAGGCAGTACAGTTTCTTGAAATCGATCAATTTGATCAATTATATCACATTCCTCCCCAATTTCACGGACTCTCTGTGTGAAACCACACTGAGAGTGTGGCCCTGGGCCTTAAGATTTCTAATTATATCTTGATAATTTCCCCAGAAAGGATCTCCAATGCAAAGCAGCTTTTCATGTAAGATGACAGCCGTCTCCTCTATAATGGCTCTTATGAACATATTTTTGTTAATAATAGCATATATTAAATAGGAGTAGATTTAATAGCTACAGAAATAAATCTCATTGCCTGGCTTTGAAAATTTCCAGTTTCCTAAGGATTTGGTCACTTGCCGTTATTTGTGGTTCACAGCAATATAAAATCGAAGTCAAAACAAATGTCTTATAGTTAATATTTGGAGTTCATCTGGCACTTCCCTATAGAGAGGCAGCCAAGCGTTTCAAGATAGTCAATCTTTGATAAGCGCGTTCTATAAGTGACTCTACATGAAAGTTCCAGCTCAGCCTATTATCAAAGATAACGCCTTGGTACTTGTAATTATAAACAATTCCAATATTAATATATATTAATATAATATATATATATATATATATATATATATATATATATATATATATATATATATATTAAATAAACAGGATACAACTGGTTACCGAACCCTGTGGTAGGCCAGCTTGTATGTTATAATACTTAGAATAGAAATTTCCATATCTAATTTTACATATTCTTTTGTCTGTAAAGGAACTTATCCAATTTAGCATCCTGTCAGCTATCCCCAAATTGAGAAGTTTCTTATACAGCTCCTCTCGCACACACCATATCATAAGCTCCTTTAAAATCGATATACACTGTTGTCAGGATATTCCTTTTATCCAAAGCATCCTTCACAGTCTGACTAAAGAGGGCGACTTATCACCAGTTGAGTGATTTTTTCGAAAGCCAGTCTGTTCTGGCGCAATTAGCTTCCCTTCCTCAAGATACCAATTCAGTCTATTGACTGAATAATAAGTCTTACGATAGTTTTGCCCAGAATACTCTTTAGAAATCGGGCAATAACTGGATGTTTGACTAGGATTTTATCTTTCTTTAATATCAGTATAAAAATTGCTCTTTTCCTCTGTGACGGTACCAATCCCGTCTCCCAGATTCGGTTGAAAACACGCAAGATAGTTCTTTTTGCTATTTCGCTTATATGCTTCAGAAATTCGGCATGCAAACAATTCTCTCCAGGTGATTTCTTCAGCTTTAGGCAATTTATTACGTAGCTCAGTTCCAGTGTATTAAAAGGGACAAAAAGATATGTATATTAGTCTTTTTTATCTTAGATATTCAATCTCTCAAAAATCTCCTACTGCATACGCTCCCTTTCTCTGGGTTTTTGCACAAGTTTGACCGAAAGTATTTGCAATATCCTCATCCGTAGTCAACAATCTACCATTTCTAAGAATTGGTTCTCTTTTTCCGTGGGGCCTTTCATTTTATATATTTTCCAGAAATCTATATGTCCTTAATCTATCCTCTGTATAATTATCATTTGAAATAAAGTCATTAAAAACCATACGCTTAGCCTCCAAAACATTTCTATTGAAAACTGCCTCTTGTTTTCTCCAAGATGTAACGTCTTTGGGATTACTTGTTACTTCAGCCCTCCTTCTAAGGCGATCACGCTTTTTCCTTATCTCCTCCATATCACTTGTCCAAAAACACTTAAAATTTCTCGCCTTCCCCTAGGGATACTCAGTTTAGAACAGTGCAGGATTACCCCATTTAATTCTGAAATTTGTTTACTAGGATGACTATTAAAGTCAACCTGTTCTCACGTAGCGTATCTTTCGTTCAGTTCTCAAAACTCTTCCAATCTGCTTTTTTGAAATTCTACTATTTCATGGGTTGGGACCCTTTGTTGTTTAAAGGTTATGTCACAATAGAAGTAACAACCTCTCCGTGGCCTGACCCCGGGTCTCCAATAACTTATCGTTTTGTGAAAGGAATTAAGTCGGAAGACACAGAGAGCAAATCTGGTGTGTGCTACAGTTTCCATTATAATGAATATAAGTTGTGGGGTCATTATGATCATTAATTAAATCCAGCATATTGGATCGCAATAGATCTCCAGTCTGTATTCCTGCATCATTTTCCTTCTGATAACTCTAAAGCCGCGAATGACCGTTCATATCTCCAGTAACTATAGTTTTTCAAAGAATAGACAGAGTAGACAAGTCAATTTGCATGCTGGGGGTATATATAGTGCATAAATTCATATACATCCCCAGATATATTGATCAAGTAAAAAATACTTTTGGTTGCTTCCAATTCAGTCGAATATCCCAGTATTTTAACCTTGAATCTCTGTAATAAGTTACTATCAAGTTTTACCTGTACCGTTTCAAAGATTATTTAGCTTAATAGTTTGATTAAAAGAGATTTGAGTGGTTGTTTCAAAATCAACCTGGTGTTTAATAAAGTAGGCGTAAAGTTTCCTGAAATCGCAGACAGATTTTCATGTATATTTTAAAGCGGATTCAGTTAAATTAAGCACTTTAATTATATGATTCTAAATAATAGATAAATGTCAGCCATCGCGTCTTTCAGTTGGTTTAACAAAAACAATTATTATTTTATATTGTTACATTAGCAAATTTAACAAAAAATTATTTATTTTATACTGAAATCTACCATGTGAAGCAAAAATTAAGTAATATCATAATCTTTTTTCTATTCAAAATACATATTTTGAGCATTTTCCTAATTAAGGTTTTTATGGAAATGTAATATAAACAAACTAAACACTTTTTTTATTATTTTTCCTTTATGTGCATCTCCCGTGGTATTTTAAGATCTTTTGTGTTTATTTATATATTGTGCAACTTGGTGACCCTTACTCTTTACGTTGATGGAAAAAACCTTAAAATTTAATTTTTTCCTTTTTATTTTCTATATTGTTTTGAATATTTTCTAGTTCTTTTCATATACGTGCTTTTGCTGTATTTCAGATCCCCACGTTGATTATCTCTGAATTACGATCTTGTAAACCGTTATCGTCATTTTGACTTACTGAATGATACTTTGTTCCGTATATTTAAACATTTATGATATTTATTGATCGTTATTTTTTTCATGACTCGATGCTTTTCTTGAATATCTTGGCCTAACTCAGAGCAAAATACAAAGAAATATGAAATTCACCCTCAGCAGCCAGGAGCGTGTAGAGTATTGATCAATGACTACACGAAGAGTCACGTATATCTTTGTTCAATTTTCATGTGTGTTTAAATATATCAACGTGGTATATCAACGCTACATGCGACTTAGTTATAATTTTTTTTTATATGACACCATAGCGAAACCACTTGTGTTGATTAGTTTTCTTCGTTTTACCCATCGGCACACCAGCCAAGCGAAGGAAAGGGATCGTTTTTGTTTCATTGCAGAATATACTGGTATTTGGGCGTTAATTCACGAATGGTTTTATCTTTAGGGTGTTGAGTCGCCTATGATTTTATCTTTAGGGTGTTGAGTCGCCTATGATTTTATCTTTAGGGTGTTCATTCTCCCATGATTTTACCTTTCTGGTGTTAATTCCCCTATGGTTTTATTTTCTGAGAGTTAATTCACCTACAGTTTTATGAGTTCACCTAAAGTTTATTCACCCATTTTATTAAACTCGCCTTACAGTTACTTCCTAGGCTAAATGAGAGGACCATTATTTTTATATAATAAACAGAATTCGACCACGGAATTGGACAAGTGATTCGCTAAGATGCGCATTTATTTGATTGTCTCTTTGGAGCATCATGTTATTAAACAAAAGAATTTTCTGAAGGATAACTAACTACTCCAAGTAAATACTTAAAATTTTAATACTAGTGTAAATAAATATATAATACTATAGAATAAATATTAAAAAATATACTAAAAATATACTAAAAAATAAATATAAAAAATCTAAAATTTCATTGTTTATTTACTTTTCACACTTTCTAAACATTATTTCTTAAAAACTACTTTTAAAGGAGTATTCTTTTAAATTTTAGGAATCAAGATTTTAAGGGGGAAGTACACCTTAAAACTTTCAAAAAACTCAATTTTTTATTATGATTTAATTTTGAGAAATGAAATATAAGGTATCTTTTGCGAAAAAAATGAAGTCGATATTACAATTAGAACCGCTTTTATGGCCAAATGTATAAAGCTAATAGTAAAGAAATTCATTGACAATTTAAACTTTAAATGGCTTTTTCTGAAAACTGTTAAATTCAAACTTGTGCGCACTATTTCTTCAAAACTAATTGTTACAAACTGCTAAAATTTTGTATACATCTATATCTTGCATCTTTATACAATTTCTACCTAAATTTAAGTAAGTGCACATTACAAATTTTTTTACAGAAATGTTTTTTTTAAAATTATGATATTTTTTGTACATTACAATACATTTGCCTGAAAAAAATATTTTTATGTGAAATATGGTAATTATTTGAGGTGTAGATTAATGTATAGCCTAAGGATAGAATATGTACAAATAATTTAATATATATATCTCTTATAGTTTTAAAAAAAAATCTGCGCTCCATGCATTGACCTAAGATTCATTTTTTATAAAACATTAATTATTTTTTTTTATATAAAATAATTTCTAATAATATCCTCAAAATTCTGCTTTTGTTTTCTAATAGATAAAGCTCTGTACATTTCACTCTAAAAAAATGGTTTAAATTTATGGGAAATTAATTGTTTGACAACACGTTAAGCTTGGTAGTACAATCAGTGTATTTTTGCGGGTGCAAAGGTGTACTCCTCCCTTTTAAGGAATTAATTTGTTCCATACACTGAAGAGCTGAAAAAACTGGTACACATGCCTAATATCGTGTAGGGCCCCCACGAACACGCAGAAGTGCTGCAACACGACGTGGCATGGACTCGATTAATGTTCGAAGGTATCCTGGAGGCATTTCACACCATGAATCCTGCAGGGCAGTCCACAAATCCATAGGAGTTCGAGGGGGTGGAGATCTGCAAGATGCAAGGCATACCACATATGCTAAATAATGTTCATGTCTGGGTATTTAGGTGGAAAATAGAAGTGTCTAAACTCAGAAGATTGATCCTGAAGCCACCCTGTAGCAACTCTCGACGTGGGGGGGGGGGGGGGGTCACATTGTCCTTCTGGAATTGTCCAAGACCGTCGGAATACACAATGGACACAAATGGGTTCAGATAATCAAACAGGATGCTTATGTACCCGTCACACTCCAGAGTCGTCTCTAGACGTACCAGGGGTCCCATATACCGCCAACGGAACACGCCCCATACCATCACAGACTCTCCACCAGCTTGAACAGTCCCCTGTCGACATGTACGTCCATGGATTCATGAAGTTACCTCCATACCCGTACACGTCCATCCGCCCGATACAATTGAAAACGAGACTCTTCAAACCAGGCGACGACGAAACACGAGTGGGTCTGCGGCTCCGGAAGCCCATATCATTGACGGCCCTTTGAACAGTTCGCCCGCCGACACTTGTTGATACCCCAGCATTGAAATTCGCAGAAACTTGAGGAAGGGTTGCACGTCTATCTCGTGTAAGGAGTATCGTCATTCGTCGACGGTCCCATTCTTTCAAGGTCTTTTTATGGTCACACCGCTGTCGAAGATTTGATGTTTTACCGGATACCTGATATTCACAGTACACTTCTGAAATGGTCGTGCACAAAAAACCAAATTCCATCACTACCTCGGAGATCCTATGCCCCATGTCTCATGCTCCGACTATAAAACAAAGTTCAAAGTCACATAAATCGTGATAACATGCCGTTGCAACTGGAGGAACCGATCTAACAGCTTCTTCAGACAGCTGTTGTCGTATATAGGCGCTGCCAACCGCATTGCATTACGCTGATTGGTTGTATATTGCCGTTATTTGCATACGCACGCCTGAACCAGTTTTTTTATCTCCAGTGTACATTAAATGTCAAAATTATGGCAAAAAATTATTTTAATATAACCACAATATAATGTATTTTACCTAAAAATGAAAATGATCAATTCATTTAATTATATGTTAAAGTTTTAGGTATTACTTGTATACTTAGCGAAGTGCGACAAATACAAACTGAGAAATAAAGAGTATTTTAAAAATTTCAACAGCAATAAAACTTTTAAATCACATTCAGATTTTAAAAAAATAACTAGAGATTATAAAGAACTAAAACCCCGTTTTCATTTCACATTCATAACTATTGAATTTTCTTTATGGCCTCTTCACGGTATTCTGGAAATGTCAAAGCTTATTTAAAGCAATTCAAAACCTCTGTTTTGATTCGCTTCCCCAATATATAGGTGGATTGTATTATTAAGTAGTTGCTAAGCGTTATCAAGCTGCATGAACTCATAAATAGGTAAAATATTTCATATCTTACATTATAAACATATCAAGCATATTTTTCTACCGTTTCCAAACTAAATAGAATTATCTATATTAAATGCATTTCAAATTTGAAAGCAATCTATGAAATGAATAGAATATTAACTGCTTTTGATAAATCTATCCCATAAAAACGTTAGCTAAATTTGTATTTATTCTGCAAAATAATATCTACGTTAAGGTGGTGAGATAGGCATGGGAAAAATATTACTAAGAAAAGTAGAATTATCAATTATATATAGACAAAAGATTAATTTCCTTAAACTTTCCAGTAATAACAGATTAGCAGAATAACAATTTTATTGTCGTTTAAAAAGTTTAATTAATAAAATTAAACTAAATTATAATTTAGGATATTTATTTTTTAATTTAGTTTATTTAACTTCTCAATTAAATATTTTATATAATGCCATTAACTAATTTTTAGATTTTTATCATTTATACTAACAGAAGAATGACAAATACAAACTGAGAAAAATCGTTTTAAAGTTTTCATCTGAAATAAAAACTTTTAAAACACGAAACATTAAATAGATTGTAAGAATTAGTAACCTTTTTATTTCACAATCATAACTATTGAATCGTTTTATGGCCTCGCCACAGTATTCTAGAAATGTCAAAGTTTATTTAAAGCAGTTGAATGACCTCTTTTTTAATTTGTTTCCCCAATTTATAGATGGAATTTATTATTATGTAGTTGCTAAGCATTATCAAGCTGCATTAATTTATGAATAGGTAAATCATTTCATATCTTACATAATTACGAAGCATACTTTTTGAACGTTAATTCTCTGTTTAAATGCATTTCAAAATTGAACAGAAAACTAAATTCCATTACAATGTTAGCTAAATTTGTACTTATTCTACAAAATTATATGTACGTGAATGATGTGAAATAGGTTTAATAATACAACTAAGAAACGTAGACTATTTAATTTAACATAGACAAATAATAACTACTTTCTCCAAACTTTCCAGTCATAATAGACTAACAGAATATCAAATTTATTATCATTTAAAAAATTTAATTTCTTTAACATAAAAAAATATTTATTTTCATCAATTTAATTTAAATATTTCAATAATGCCAGCTAAAATTTTAGCATTTATACTTAGCAAAGTGAGATGAATAAAAACAAAGCAAAATACTATTTAAGATTTCAACTGAAATAAAAACTTTGGAGACACGAAGAGATTAAAATAACTAAAACCCTTTTCATTTTACATTAATAACTATTGAATTTTCTTTATGGCTTCGTCACAGTATCCTGGAAATGTCAAAGTGTATTTAAAGCAATTGAAAAACATCTGTTTTGATTCGTTTCCCAAATTTATAGGTGGATTGTATTATTATGTAGTTGCTAAGCGTTATCAAGATTTATTAACTCATAAATAGGTAATGTGATTCATATCTTACATAATAAACATACCAAGCATATTTGTTCACCGTTGCAAAACTAAATCGAATTACCTATGTTAAATGCATTTCGAACTTGAAAAAAATCTATGAAATGAATGCAATGCTAAATGCATTTGATTGATATGTGTCCCATAAAATCCTTTTCTAATGTTATTTATTTATTCTGTAAAATAATATTTACATTAAGGAGATGAGATAGGTATAGGAAATATATAACTAAGAAAAGTAGGCTTATTAATTATATATAAATAAAGGAATAATTTTCTCAAACTTTCCAGTAATAACAGAATAGCAAAATATTAATACTATTGTCATTTAAAATGTTTAATTAATTTAATTTAATTTAAGTAGTCGCCCACTGGCTAAGTGGTTAAGGCATCACCCCGACAGGCAAGGGGTGCGGGTTCAATTCCCGCATAAGACGTGGCTATATTCTTGGGAACCGGTCAGTCTTCCGCCTGCAAATGGAGCCCCGTCTAGAAAGGTGAGCTGTAAACCATCGTCCATCGCCGGTATCATCGTTTGTCAATAAAATTCTTCTGTGATTGCGTCATTTGTCTGTTTCTATCTTCCTTGTATTCATATGTACACCGGACTGGGGTGTAATGTCGTCATCCCCCAGGGACATTAGCCAAAAAAAATTTAACTAAAATTAAATATATTGGGTTCTCCAGTAAGTAATACGATTTTTTTCTTATTGGTCAAAATGAATGATTCAACGTTTTACATTTATTGTATGATCTTAAAATCTCTATGATTTATATGATTTATTTTGCTGGTACTCGATTCCCATTGATTATCGGTCCCATTGATTATTGGTCATCAATATTATATTGTTCCACATCCCAAAGACTAGCAGGGCTATATCACGTCCATGGCATTGTACCCACTAAGGAAATCCAGAACCATCAATGGACTGGCAGATAGATCCCACACGGAGAGCCCTAGACAAGAAACAATATGTTCAGGGGAAGCCCGCGCAGTTTAACACTTGGAGAAGACTTCAAAACACTTAGAACCCTAAGAATATGTCAATGATCTAAGATATCATTATTATAAATCATATAGGTTGTAATATCCCGCAGTAGATTAAAAAAATTGCATCATTCATTTTGACCAATAAGATAAAAACCGCCATACTTAAAGGATGAGACAATATTTTTTTAAACATTTAGTTTAATTTCTCAATTAAATAATTTATATAATGGCATTAATTTTTTAAAAAGTTTTATCACATATACTTAACGAAGTATGACAAATACAAACTGAGGAAAATCGTTTTAAAGATTTCAGCTGAAATGAAATCTTATAATACATGAAGGATTAAAGAGATTATAAGAATTAAAACCCTTTTAATTTTACAATTATAACCATTCAATATTTTTTATAGCATCGTCACAGTATTCTCAAAATGTCAAAGTTTATTTAAATCATTCGAAAAAACTCTGTTTCAATTTGTTTCCTCAATTTAAAGATGGAATTTATTATTATGTAGTTGCTAAGCATTATCAAGCTGCATTAAATTATAAATAGGTAAAGCATTTCGTATCTTACATAATAACCAATCATATTTTTTTTTCACCGTTAATGCTCTGTGTTAAGTGCATTTCAAAATTCAACAGGAAACTAAATTCCATTACAGTGTTAGTTAAATTTTTATTTATTCAATAAAATTATATGTACGTGAATGATGTGAAATATGTATAGTGATGTCATTTAATTATCTGTTAAAATTTTAGAATTTATAATTAGCAAAGCGAGTCAAATGCAAACTAAGAAAAACGTATTTTAAAGATTTCAACTGAAATAAAAACATTGAAAACATAAAGAGAAAAAGAATTAAAAGCATTTTTATTTTACATTCGTAACTATTCAATCTTCTTTATGACCTAGTCACAGTAATTTGGAAATATCAAAATTTATTTAAAGGAATTGAAAAACCTCACATCATTCACGTACATATAATTTTGTTTCCTCAATTTAAAGGAAATGTATTACTATGTAGTTGCTAAATGTTATAAACGCTACATTAACTCATACTCATAAATAGGTAACTCATTCTCTATATAATTACCAAGCAGATTTTTTCACTATTACTGAATTAAATAGAGTTACCTGTGTTAAATGAATTTTGAAATTTAAAAAATAATCTGAAATTTATAGAAAACTAAATTTATTTGATTATTATCTTCCATATAAATGTTAACCATTTTTTTATTTTTTCTATAAAATAATAATGTAAGGGAAAGTGGTGAAATAGGCATAATAACTATATAATTAAGAAAAGTAGACTAATAAATTTATCATAGACAAAAAAGCACTTTCCTCAAATTTTCCAGTTGCAATAGACCCTAAGAATATCAATGTTATTGTCAAGTAAAAACATTATCAAAATATGTTAAGTATATGTGTACTATTTGATTAACAATATTATATTAATTCCTCCATATAATATCTGACTTCCGATCATCTTAAATGAACATCTCATGACGAAAGTATAATTTTTCCTTTCAAAAAATAATTTAAAAAAAAAATTCGTCCTATCTTTGAGACAGATTTTTTTAAAAATAATTTTCTTCTTTATATTCACTCAGCAAACTCAGCAACTTTTTCTTTTTAAAGAAAAAATGTACTATCTTAAGTCAAATTACGTTCGTGAGAGAACAATAGAGGTTTCTCAGATGCCTAAGTCTCCATATCTGATCCCTCCTGATATATTTCTTCTTTTATTTGAAAAAAAAAGCTAAAATTTTTTTTTTCCTGAGTTCTAATATTGTATTTTAAATGACTGAAATTTTAAGTTATTGATCGTTTTCAGTAAAAGGATTTCTCATTTGCAGAGCAATTGTTTTGTGTAATACCTATTTACAAAAATATTTATTTTCCTCCGAATCACATTTCCAATATCATGCAAGTACGTAAAATGGGATTCGCGAAATGTACCTGTATTACATTTTCTTTAAGTATCACTAAACGGATCTGAAATATGCGAAATATCATGTACCTACAGGTAAGTTCAGTTTTTCTGCAAGTTTTTTCTGCAACTGCTTTTCTTGTCTTATGCTTCACCTCCAACATTGTTTTCAAAGTCGTTTTGTAGTTGGTTTTGTATTATCCTTACGCACCATTGCTATTTGACAAAAAAACAATTGTTACAATTGAATCGGTTCTTCTTTTATTCTTCTACAAACCACCAACCTCAATATAAAATTTATCGTATTTTAATCGCATGTGACAGGGTCGCACGGGCCAACAAATGCATACATAATACAAGATGATTAGCAAAATATTGATATTTTTATTTTCTGTGCACTTATAACGTTTTTGTAGTTATTGAGTCATATTAAGACTTTATAATATAATTTTGAATCGTTAGATTGTAAAATGGGGAATTTGAAATGTTTAGTACATCCTTTACAATTTTTTTTTTTTTTTTTACTATTACATGGGTATCAAGAAGGGGAAATTTGAATATGAAATTTACCCCATCAATTTAAAACTATTGCATCTTATCTAGGAGTTTCAACTCTTTGAAATCTTTAAACTATGGCTTTACCGACATATTATTTCTTAGAAATATGAGGAATTCACATAATGAAAGAGCGTTCAAAATTCTGGTATCCGCTTAATCCATTATGATATTTCTTTCGTTTAAATGGTGATTCTTTATTCATCAGACGCATTTTCATGCCGTTGTCGTTTTGAGAGATTTCGTAAACTGCGAGCTGAGTTTGTATACGTCTATTTAAAAAGCACATTTGAAGCATTAAGAATTACAAATTAATTTACTAGAATTCTTAAAAATGAAAATTCTATCATTTAGTATTTTTTCATAGAATTCTATTTAGTCCCCGAATTACGTGACATCTTTAAATTGTTTTCTTGGTAAAAATACTGAGCCTTTTTATACGGCATTATAAGGTGTAAATTAGAAAATCGGAATTAACTATACAATCAGGATTTATATAAACTTTAAGCCGTCTTTAACTATTGAAACTCTTTCACTGTAAACATAAAAATGTTGCCTTTTCATTGCTAAGAAGCTTAAACATTTATCGGATTAAAATTTACTAAACTGCTCAAATATTTACCGTCTTACGATTTGGTAAAATTATTTTAAATTAAATAAAGTAGTATAAACTAAGATGCAGCAATATTGAAAGTTTGGATGCGAGTTCGTAAATTCCTGAGTTGTTTATATTATTAATATTTTACCGTTTTCTTTTAAGAGAGAATAAATTAAATAAATAAACAATTTGGAAACTGTGTATAAATTTAATGTCTATGGTAAGAATATTCTGCTTGCGGCAGAGGCCTTAGCTATGTTTAATTTAAACATGATTTTATTTCCGAAAGTTTTAAAAGGAATAAATATTGTTAAGATTAACATTTACTGAAATAGGAACATTCAATTTCAATATAAAATAAATTTGTTGTGTTTATGCTAAAAATTTTCGCTTCAAGCGTAACATCTTTTTCCTAACTGCTTAGTTCAAATTTCAAATTTAAAAAAAGAGGCTATCAATTTGGTGAAAATAGTTCTTTTTCAAAAAACTTAGGAACAGTTTAAGAATTTAGGAATTTTTTTTAATGAATGTTTTCTAATCAGCGAACTATTATTAAATATCTGAAAGGAAATAAATGTTTAATTTACTAGAATTCATTTATATTACTTATTGTGTTTTCAAAGCACATATTGTTATTGCACCAAAAATTGTTTCAGAAATAATCAGTTTCTATGAGACTATTTAACAATCAGACTTTTAATTTAGTTCATTACTGTCAAAAATCTCTTTGAAAATTTATGTTTCAGTAGGCACACAACTATATTACTTTATTACCTCGTAAATTATCATAATTCATAATACTATCTTTTTTATGTTACAATAAATCACTAATTTAACTCTCTAAACTTATTTCTATGAATAACGAGATAGGTATTTATTTTTTAACACTTCCTGTGAGCTCTCACCTCTAGCAAATTACGTGAATTCATAGACCATAAATTAAAATAATGTGCCACCGCCATAATTTGCAAAATAAATACTTGAGCTGTAAATTACATGGAACAAAATGATACGATAAACTACATAGTACAAATACTTTGTTTGCATGATATTTTCTAACTTAGTTCCCTGATTAAAACTTAATGCTTTACATTTATTTATTTTTTAAAATGCTCTTTAAATTTCAATTTGAGGAAAATTCAGAAGTTTTCTGAAAACTTAGGATATAATTTCTAAGTGTAGTTTCAGAAGGATATAAAAGTGGGAACTCACGTACGAATAATCAAGTACGTCTAGTTATAATTTTCTCAAAGCCTTCAGCCCAGCATATAGCAGCTTTCTTGAGCTATAAATTACATGGAACAAAATGGTATAATGTACTACATTTTAAAAATAATGTGCTTGCATAACATTTTCGAACAACACAATTTTCTGATTAACATTATTACTTTATTTTTACTTACTTTAAAAAATATTTTTTAAATTTGAATTTGTGGAATAATTAGATTTTTTTGAAAATTTAAGACCGAATTTCTAAGTTTAATCAAAAGGAGGGTATTATAAGTGGGAATTCACGTGTGAATAATCAAGTGCGTTTAGTAATAATTTTTGTAAAAATTTCTCCCCAGCATACGTCAGTATTATTGAGCTTTAAATTACTTGGAACAAAATGATACAAAGTACTACATCGTACAAATGCTTTATTTGCATGATGATTTCTAACAACTTAGTACTATGATTGCAACTTAATGCTTTATATTTACTTATTAAAAAATTTTGTTTAAATTTCAAATTGCAGAAAAATTTAAAAATTTTTAAAACGTTGGACAACATTCCTAAGTGTATATAGTCTCGGGATATTATACTTAGGAATTCACTTAAGAATAATCAAGTGCGTTTAGCAATAATTTTCGTAAAACCTTCTCCCCAGCACACGCCAGCATTATTGAGATGTAAATTGCTTGGAACAAAATTATACAAAGTACTACATCATTCAAATGCTCTAATTGCATGATGATTTCTAAGAACTTAGTACTGTGATTGCAACTTAATGCTTTATATTTACTTATTAAAAAAAAAGTTGCTGAAATTTAAAATTGTGGAAAAATTAAAATGTTTTGGAAATTTAGGTCAAAATTTCTAA
>OU015498.1:116616612-116649112 GCA_907164885.2 Dolomedes plantarius | reverse complement strand
CACAAAACCTGGATAACGGGCAGGGAATTTCACATACCCTATTTTTTGCGATATTTTTAAAATTTTTTACAGAACACACAGCTTCTTCATATGCATAATGAAAAATTAAGATGGCAACCAGTTTCGACCTAATTAATCTTTCATTCATAGAGCATTAGGTATTAATGTCTCTATGGTCCATTTCAAATGGTCTATGAAGACAAACACTCATAATTCCCCTCAATCTCATATAAAACTATTAATTACATCCTAATTAGTTGTCACCCATTATTATATTGTAGATATTAATATATTGCGTATTCGTATTATATGGTACAAAGACTCATTTAATTAATATTATGAATACAGTAGAAATCCATATTCGTTGGATGAGTGGGTAAAGGCGGGGAGAGACGTTGATCACACACACACACAAATAAAAAGATCGTATTCTTTTTAGCTGCTAAACTTTAATTCCTTTTTAAAGCAGCACATTACACAACATATACAATAAATGAAAATACAACAAATGCAGCTCCTCACGTCAGCCAACATGGTCGCATCTCCTTCTATATCCCCCTACACTAGCTAGAGGATGAGTTGAGTTGTCTCTTCCCAGTTCTTACAGGCCTGAAGATGAGTTTCAAGAAGATAAGTAAGAAGAAGGTTTGTTTGTGAAAAAGTTTGATTCTGCACAATAGTTTTTCTTCTGTGCCCTATGAAATATGGACAAAACTGATGAAACCAGTGACAAAACTGATTTGTAGAATTTCGTTCCGACACTTTTGATATTGAAGATGCACCACGTTCTGGAAGGCCAGTTGAAGCTGTTTAAGGCAAAATAAAGTAATTGATGCAAATCCCCGAAAAACAACTCGTGAGATCTCTGAGTGATTAAATTTATTGAATTCGACCTTTCATGATCCCGTGAAACGGTTTGGTTGAATTTCAAAACTCGACATATGGCTTCCACATGTTCTTACAGAAAGAAATTTCCTCCGTCGCATTGACGACTAGGATTTGCTTCTCAAACGTCAAAAAAATGATCCATTTTCGAAGCGAATCATCACTGAGGACTAGAAATGGGTTGTCTACAAAAATGTTAATTGTTATTAAAAAAGATGAACCGGCTCAAAGCACTTCGAAAACCGATTATTATGTGGAATTCATAAAATGTAATAAAATAGATGATCGTATAGTGACGTTTTTAAATTGTCAATTGGAGAAAACACATTCTTACACATGTCTGAGATAATTAGAAAAACAAACTCAATTTGAATAAATAATATTAGCATTTAATATCTCTTCTTCTTATTTAAAATACATTTTTAGTTAGTTACAATTTGCCCAAAAACATCATAATAATTACCTACATACATTAAGAAAGTATTCGAACACATAATAAAACCTAGTTACATATATTAATTATTCTGTGCTCTCGCCTGCTAAAATATATTGCAAATTATTATTACTTTCCCCCACCCTTATTATAGACTGATGATTATTACTCATTGTTGTACAAAAATTGGTACAAAAGCAGGTCAGAAAATGTTCTAGAACAATTAACACATTTCAGCTATATCATTGGTTAAAAGATGGTTGCTGGACCGTTGCTATGGAGAAACTATGTCCCCTTAATGACCGAGAGGGTGGCAAGTAATTGTCCCTTCTGTGCACATAACCTTGTGTACTATCCGGACTGTTACAGGTCACACCTAATTGCCTACAGGAGGAACATTCCCTTCTTCCAGGAAAACCGGTTCGAAAAACCACAGGAATGATTTTCAGGACATAGACATTTTAAGATTTACAAAATAAAATAACTACACTTATAAATGTGTATGGAACCGAATTAATGTTGTTTCGAAATTATGAAAATAATATTTTTTCTTAGAGTTAAAACAGTATAATAATCAAAATAATTATAAAAGTCGAGTTCCATGTCACACCGATATTTATAACAAAAAGGTGATGCTGTCTGTTTGGTGGAATTTCAAGGGAATTTTTTTTTAGCTTCTATCGGAAAATTCCGCGATGAGTTCTGAAGTGTACTGTCATCAACTGGACAAAATTGAATGATTCCCGCAAACAGAAAACACCAGAATTGATTATTAGAAAAGGTATAGTGTTCGATCAAGATAATGCGACACTTCATACAAGTTTGGTAACTCGCCAAAACTTTTTCGCTTGGATGGTATATACTACTATACCCACCATATTCTCCAGATCTGGCACATTCGGATTATTCCTTGTTCCTGTCTCTACAAAGTTATTTAGACTAAAAACCTTTATTTCAAATGAGGACGTCAAAAATGACTTGGATCAGTTTTTTTCCCAGCAAATATCAGAAGTTTTATGAGCGTGGAATCATGCTACTGCCAGAAAGATGGCCCAAGGTATTGGACCAAAATGGAGAATATCTCGTGTAATTCAATAAACGGTCGCGCTACGGAGTACATTCAAATTTAATTACAATGGTCAATGTATGCAAATAATGCCTATATATATATATATATATATATATATATATATATATATATATATATATATATATATATATATATATATATATATATATATATATATATATATATATATATATATATATGTGTGTGTGTGTGTGTGTGTGTGTGTAATGATAACAATAGATGGTGTATACTCGGGGTGTAGTCGTACATATAATTTGGCTGTTGAAATTTATCAGTTTTGTATTCATGGCGGAGTAGTCGTAGGACCAGGGCAGGCGAACAGAGAGAATAGAAAGCTGTCATGGCCGGCTGCTGGGGATAACTCAAAGATAAAATGCAGTCGAGGAACAGAGGCAGGGAGTTCAGAGTGAAGAACGTAATTCCATCGTCTTAAACTGAGTTTATTCTTGAATCACTCACTAACAGCTTACAGCATTGGTCGTGCCTTACACCTAGGCACACAAAACACATCGGGCGGCGAACGGGACGGAGACGCGGCCCCACCTGTACAAATTTGACAGGAGAGAAAACTACATGTTTTCTGACCGTGAGCAATCAGACAAAAGACTACAGAATCGCGCAATTTCTTTCCCGAGTACGGTTCTATGAAAATTCTAATTTGTCCGAAACGAACACGTGATTAAGTCGCGTCATATCGGGTGATGGTTTTCGAATGTTCGACCCGGTTCGATCTTATATAACTGTTAAGAAATACTCCGCGCGTGGCTTTAGGGGAAAAACTAATAGATTGATATTGGTTAAATATAGGTCGCAATCCAAGGTTAAGGGACGGTATTCTGTTGCGTTATGATGAAGAATTTGGAACGGGCGTGTTAGATAGCAAAAAGGGGTTTGAAATTTATTTCATATATATATATATATATATATATATATATATATATATATATATATATATATATATATATATATATATATATATATATATATATATATATATATATATATATATATGTAGCGTATTGGAAGTATGTTTTTTTCCAAGACCCCACAGAGTGCAAGACACAGCTGTGTGTTTGTCGGAATAGTATTTTTTCAGTTCCCGCCGTTTTTAAACACGTGCAAGAATTTAAGGCCTGAAAGCTAATCACGGGCATAGCGGTTTCTCACATGCGAGGATAAATGTTTTGAAAAAGAGACGTTGGCCATCACGATCGTAAAGCTGTTTTCCTAGCGATACTGGAATGTAATAAAGTTTCGGCGTTAGGAAGAGCTGTCAGCCGATAATCTGCCGGCCCTCCCGGTTTTGTGAGAAAGCGAATTCTAAGAAAACGGCCCCCCGTGTTTCCAGCCGAGAGGAGAGGTTTGGTGTAGTTTTTCGAGAGAGCGGCGTATAACATCCACCGGATTGGTCGTGATTTTGTGAAGCTCCCGTTTTTGGGACTAGATGGGTCCTAGTGCGCGAGTTGTAAATAGGCACGTAAATTAATTGATTATGTCGAAAGTGTCAAATGTTTAAATTTTTTTCTGTAAATAAATTTCCTTGTTAAGTTTCTGTTCTAAAACTTGGCTTCGTATTTTATTTAGGACTCTGTCTTTCTTTGTTATGGATCCAATAGTAGCAATTTTTAGCAACGCCTCAGAGAATCGTCTTAACCATTTACCGTGACGCCACAGCTATTATTAATTGATGATCATCGGATGGGATCCGTTATCCGTTTGTTAAAGCAGAGTCAGTATGCAATTTGCGGGTCATTTTTTTTTACCTGTAGAATGTGAAGATTTTATTACGAAGGCATAGCAGGGGAGAACCGTGAAGGTTCATTGCGAGGTCATCGTCTCAGCTACGCAGTAGGGGATATTGTGATAGTACCCAGTGTTCCTGTGGTTTTTTCATGGTGCGGTCAAGAATCCCTTCTCGAAGAGGGTGCTTTCAGAGAACTTTGACCCTCGTGTTTTCCCCTGCGCAGTGAAATTGAGAGTGTTCTCCGTCTGATGCAGTGTTTCGTTTTCTGCGTATTGTGTGTTGCGGTCAAGATATCCTGGATGTGAAAGTCTATCAACGGTGTCAGCTGTGTTTGGAGATGACCCTTGAGCCGTTTGCCTGCAAAAAAGGTGTAAGTATTACTTTAGACACTCGAAGTTGCATTGTAGTTTTTTTTTGGATAGGTATCTTTCGGAAATAGTTGTAAGTTTTAAGTTGTGATGATTTTCTTGAAAGCTACATATCAGTGCAATTGTTTTGTTGGGACAAAAATAGAGTGTTTTGTTTTCGCTAAACTAGCGATGTGGCTGTATGAAGTGGTTGTAATTTTTATGGAGGGTAGAAACTACCCTGGTTGTACTATTTAAAATGTTTAAAAAAAATAGATACAGTGTTTATTTTTTCTCGATAATTTTTTGAAACAGTTATTATTGAGTTTTTGATATTTGTCGGTAAACTACCTGTTGCAAACTGTTTGTTTAAAAAAAATAGATACAAGTGGCATTTTGTTCTCGATTATTTTTTTGAAACAGTTCTTATTAAGTTTTTTTTATATTTGTGGGTAAACTACCTGTTGCAAACTGTTTGTTTAAAAAAATAGATACAAGTGGTATTTTTTTTTCTCGATAATTGTTTTGCAACAGTTCTTATTGAGGTTTTTGATATTTGAGAGTAAAATACCTGTCACAAACTGTTTGTTTAAAAAAAATAGATACAGTGGGGTTTTTTTTCTCTCTATAAATTTTTAAAGCAATTATTGAGTACGTTAACTAACGTTGCTAATTAGAAGGTTCTAATTGTTTTAAAAGGTTAACTAAACTAGTGCCATTGTGTGTTGTTATATATATATATATATATATATATAATAAATGCAACGATCAATGTATGCAATGTAAAAAAAGCAAAAAAATATATTTATAAAAAATCGTAAGAGATATTTTTATAGACAAAATAATGTAGAAGAAAATATTCAAATTAATTCTAATATGACATACTAAAGAATATAGTACAGTTAATATAGTACAGTTTGAGGAACTTATTTTTTACTGTATTTTAATATTTTTTTGGATAATGTCCAATCGTTTGTCGCATTAGCAAGAAAAAGAAACTTTTTTGTCTATTTAGTTGTCATGCACGTGACGATAAATTATTTTAAAGTACCAGAAAAAGAAATCACGTGATCAGCATTTAATAAATTAGATTCTGAAAATGATTACTTCAAAATTCAGCAAAAATCAGAAAATGAAGGTAACGATTCGAAAAAGATTTCATTTTAAAGGAATTTTTAGTATCTTTCTCGTGATATAAATTTTATAATCCTCAAATTATTATTTTAAATGAAAACTTGAAAAAAGTTACTAAATAGCTTACAAATTTAATTTTAAAAAATCTAATAAGAATTTTCCTAAAATCTTTCTTAGTGCACCCGTACACTATAAGAAGAATCGCAATGCAAAATGTTAGCACTTTAGCTCCAGTGGTTTGGTCTGTGCATTGTATGTCAGTCAGTCAATCAATCAGTCAGTTAGGAATTGTTTTATATATATAGATAAGAAAATCTTTCATTTTCACCATAAAAACGAATTACTTTCCAAACAACCCGATACTTATCAACATAAGTAGAAAGGACAGTACTTTTGGCATAGACTGTCTTTCGATCACTCTTTTCTTTTGCACTTTTCTGCCGATTATTCTTTATTACTGTCATTAGAAGTCCACGGATCAGATGTTGTAAAAAGCAAAAAGTTTAATCTCAGAATCAGTAATCCCTTAGCCTATGTGATAGGAAATTAACACTGTTTTCTTTTCCGTGAGAAAAAAAAACATTAATTAAGATCCGCTCGCAAGCTGAAAAGGAAAGTAATGTGAAATTTTTCCATAAAGCAGAGAACGGTGGCAAAATCGCAATATAACGGCTCTTTTTTCTTTCTTTTCTTTTTGCATTCAAGTGATTCTATGAAATATAAATTTTTGTTAGCTTCTCCCGGAAACATTAAATATTTATTTTACTTGCCGAACAATAAATTTCCAAGTTGCTGCTGTTGCTTATTACTTTTACGAAACAAACGTTTCTGCTTTCTCTCAGGAGGAACATAAATATCCTTACAGCAGTTATATTGGTTGGTTAGGTGAACTCCTTATTCGAATATTTATTGTGCTGGAAAAGATTTCGAAAATGAAAGTTTAAGGCTGCGTAAGTGTTACATTTACACCCTGAGATAACGTTTATCGTAATTTCCTCAACATAAAGGAATTATAATCAGTTTTGTCGGAATTTATCGCCCAGATGTAAAGGAACAATAACCTTATGCATAACAGTCTGTTATTAGATTGCAGAGAGAATACCTTTTCTGTATTTCCCGGGATCACTAAAGATAATAAAACTATTATACCATAGCCCCGTTGTCTGATAATATAGCATGTCAATAATATAGCTTGGTGTGATATTCAGTAGCTACATATTGAATTACGTACAATATATAGTTACTAAATATAATAAAATCTTCTTAAAATCAAACTTTTACTATCCCGGTGTATAGTAAATTCTTATAGGACTTCAACTGGCAAAATGCCTCTGCTTTTATTTATAGTTATCAATTAAGGTGTCAAGGGACGTTCCACATAATTGTTTTTAATTTTTCAATTTTTAACTCTATAGAGTAAACGAGAATAATTTGTTTTCTTTTTACGACATTAATGACCCTTAGATATCAAAATAAGGAATTTTAACAAGATAATGTCTGTTTTACAAAAAAAAAAAAAAATTTAAAAATTTTAGCAATTATACAAAATGCTCCATGTGCATTTCAAATCATTCGAAAGCTTTATAGTTTTTAATATAAGTTTACCATGTATATATAAATATATATATATATATATATATATATATATATATAATTGATTTTAAATCTACCTGTTGTTTGTTTAAGTATTTACATGTTTTTGCTTTATTTCATAGTCAAATAAATGTCGTACTGTCTCTTCATCTTTCTAAGATTTATTCTTAGAGTTAAAATACATAATTCAGAAGCATATTTATTAAATGCTTATAATTAAGGTAGTGACGTAAAGTAGCAATGGCTGAAACGGGTATGTCATATTGTCATAGAATTCAGAAAAAAATAATTCATGGACATATATATTTGCTTACTTTTGAGGAGAAGTTGATTTTTTAAAAAACTTTTATACTTTTAACATACCAAAATTGTAGGATGGTCATTAAAATGTATAATATCACATACAGGCAATCGAAACGTATTTGCATGTTTTATATTTTATTGCCCTATGAGTAATGGCCTTCTACTCTTTTACGAGTTAATTTAAGAGCATTATAACTGAACTGACCAGGCGAAATTCACCCGTCCAACAGACTGCCAAAATCTTTCTAATTTACTGTTGTTGCTGTTTTTTTAATGCCCTCTGGCCGGAAGTGTTCCATATAGGCTAGCGGACAGAGGGTTACGGCTCCAGTTTATAATGGCACCTCAAGGTTCTGAGTCCGATTTAGAAATGTGCCATCTCAATTTTGACAAAGCACTTCCAGGGAGACATCTGGGGTTATCGTACCCACTCCCACCCTCTCTGACATCGTAGAGGGACTTTCCGGTCTGCAGATTTAACGTGCCCATATCCGGCCTAGACACGAAGGTACTTAATGGCACCTATCGGTAATCTAACTGAGCCTCCTCGGGGCTGAATGCCGACGAGCTACCGCTAGGCTACTTCAGGCCCATCTTTCGGATTTAAATATTGTGACAGAAATCAGTTTAAGTGTTATAAACAACACGCATGTTAAGCACGGGTGCATTTTAATATATCATAATAAATAGCTATAAAGGAGGATAAATTTATGAATTATATGCTAGAGTTTATGTTCGAAATTGACATGTTAAACAAGTACGAAAGCAGAGGCACTATTTATTTAATATCAGACAAGAATATTATTTAATTAAAATGTTTAATTCTAGAGCTAACAACGTGAAATAAATCCTGAAACAACTTATTTCTATGTTTAAAAGATCGAAATGCGCACGAGTCCTGCCTTCACTGCAATATTAATGTATTCTGTACTCATTTATTTTCAATTATCATGAGAGATGGAATCTGATTACAATTGAAAATTTTCCTAGGCTTATTGGAATTAAATTTTCCCAGATTATCACTTCGTAGCTGAATTTTGGACTTTTATCCCCGATCTTTAATTTGCAGAGTGTTTTCCAGACATTCTACCGGTACCGAATTAAATTTAAATTATGATTTTAAAGTATCGAAATATCAAGCTGTTTCGAGAAATGAGATATTATTTTTCAAAGCCAGCATGTTTCGTGATGCACTTCACGAATGATCGGGGAGAATGAAATTTAAAATGATTTGTATAAAGAGCGCGAATAAATATGAAACATCGACGAGTTACAAGGTCTGAAATTTGTTCATCTAATTCCGCGATCAATTATCTGAATATAGTAGCATATTAACAATGCTACGCCGGTGAAAATCCCCCCCAAATCTGTCCGTGATTTATCGTGTTCAATCATTTGGCAGTAACTTCAACCGGATGTCCGCAATACTTCTGGCGTCTGACTTCTCTAATAATAGGTGGTCCAGACAATAAAACTGGTGGTGCAGAAACAAAAGGTCCTTTGGCAGGCGGTGGAATTCATCCAGTCAAAGGGAATTGTTGGAGGTTTAATGTTGTAAGAGGATTGATGAAGCGAATTTGCGGCTTTTAATTCTAAAGATTTCAAGGAATATTGTATATATCTTGCTAAAATATTGATTTTCATACTCAAATCGGGGAAAATTCATACGTTATGTCAGTGGTGCCAAAACTAACGTTCGCGACCCACAGGGGGTTTCGAAAATAACTGGAGGTTTCACGGAGAGTTAGGAGCCTGTTTATATCACAATAAATTATTTAATTAATAAATCTACTTAAATTTTCTATAATTACAAATTGTTAATATCTTAATTTATACTTCTTTATGTGTTAATATATATATATGGTATTATTAAATAAGATGTAAAACAGTTTTACAAAGCTATACTTACATTGCTCCCATTTGACTGTACCTACTTGTTTGGCATATGTACACGGTTCAAATCTCAGTTGCTCCAAACGTTATCTCAAGGTTTTTTTTTTACATTTATACCAAAGGACTTTGTCCACAGTTTTCTGCATTAGACATATAAAAAGAACAATAAATACAAATTCAGAAATAGTAGTCGCATATCTTTCTTTGTGATTCAAATTTAATATAAATAGGTAATACATTAAAGCATATAAATACTCTTTGTTTCAAATTTAATATATAAATACTAGTGAAACAAATAGTAAAAATGCATATTCAAAAATGCAATATTTGTTTCAGTACAAAATTTAACAATTCATTTATTATCTCTGTAAGTAAATTGTTTAAAGCCGAATTTTATTATACGAAAAGTCCTTTAAATTACTTAATCTATCTTATATTTTGTGTTTCTTTCATTTATTATTTCTCTCTGTTGAGCCCTAGAATAGAAATGTACTGGTTTAATCAACCCCTTTGTAGGGCAATAATTCCCAGGATCGCTATCACAAACCTGTTAATGCTAGGAAGACATCTATTAATTTTCATTATAAATGTAAGGACAATTAATGTAAATTGTTTATCTGTCGCACTCAAGCATTTCCTGTGATTATTTGCCTCGAAATAACGGAAAATATGTTTTAAGAAACATATGATACTACTTGCTTACGAAATAAAACAATATTTAATTTTGATTCTTTGTTTTGTGGTCGAGGCATTAATAACGTTTCGAAACTTGGAGGATCTTCCCCAAGGATAATGAAAAATACATAGTTATCAATTACGTTATAACTGCTAATTTTGCAATATATATAAATATATATGTATATACACTCATGGACAAAAAAATTAGCGCACCAAGAAGGAGTCGTCAAAATGAAACGAAATTTTACATACGTAATGACTACTTTGATATAAGTAAATGATAAGAAAATGAAAGAAAAAGGATAATTTATTTCAGAGAAAAAGGCAAAAGAACGGAGGAGTTAATACTCTGTTGGACCCCCTCTAGCGGGAATGCACGATGCGATACGATCGGGCATTGAGTCATACAAGTTCTGTATGATGTCTTGAGACATTTCGTTCCATATTTGCTGTAACCTTGCCTCCAGTTCGTTCAAACTCGTGGGATGCCCAACTCGTCGTCCCAAATGATCCCAGATATGCTTGATTGGAGATAAATCTGGGGATCGGGCAGGCCAAGGAAGGGTAGTAACAGTGCGGAGACAGTCTTGTGACACCCTTGCCGTATGAGGCCGAGCATTGTCTTGTTGAAAAATGGCTCCTGGGGCCGTTGCATGAGTGGCAACACATGTGGTTGCTGGATTTCATGAACATACCGCTGGGCTGTCATGGTGCCACGGAACAATACTAGGGGTGACCGTGTATTGTAGGCAATGGCACCCCATACCATCACATCAGCTGTGGGACGATGTGTCGCTGTACAGTAAAGGCAGGATTGAAGCGTTCACCTCGGGCTCTCCACACACGAACACGATTGTCATCACTGCCGAGATTGAATCTGGATTCGTCGCTAAAGACGACCTGGTTCCATTCCGCTGCAGTCCAGTTTCCTCGTGCGCGGCAAAACTCCAAACGGAGGCGTCGATGGGTGGGCGTCAAGGGCAGCACACGTATTGGGCGTTGCAATACCAACTGTCCTTCAGCCAGGCGCCTTCCTATGGTTCGAGAAGACACAGAGGCCGCTAGTGAAGGTGCTACCTGTGCCTGGATGGCGTCCGATGAAGCAGTTGGCTGTACGCGTGCATTTCTTACGATGTGGCGGTCTTCTCGACGACTGGTCTGTCGAGGGCATCCTGAGCTTGGTCTTCGTGTACATGACATCTCTCGGGTCCACTGGTCCCAACACCTTCTCACAACACAATCAGAGCGGCCTAATTGACGAGCTACTCGCCTAGCTGACCACCCAGCTTCCATCATCCCGACTATTCTCCCCCTCTCAAACTGCGACAACTGCTTATATTGTCTTCGAACACGGCGTAATGGCATGTCTATCTCATCTCTTCCTTTGTAAATGATTCAGCACACTCAAACAAGCTTTGGTTACCTATTTTATACTCCACAGAGTATGATGTTCAATGCCCTCTACCGGATATACGTAATGCGCAATCACGCTGCATTTCTAATCATTTGCATATCTCCCCGACATGTACCTTCATTGCAAGTTTCGTTACGATCCCGCAATTATTTATTGGTGGGCTAATTTTTTTGTCCATGAGTGTATATATATATATATATATATATATATGAATATTGCACTACTTTTACGAAGTGTAACCGGAAACAGAAGTATATTACGTTCAATATTTTAACGTCAAAGCAGGGCAATAGAAGTGTCAGTACCACATATTGTCCTCGAATATAGTTTTGTGCAGTGCAATTTTTCGATTAACTTCAAGATGATAAGAGTCATTCGCAATATTGTGTTAGGTACTTGAGAAAAGATTGTTCTTTAAAGAACTAATTTATCTATATTTCATTTCAATGATACGCTTTCTAAAATTGCCGATGTATGAAATATGTACACAGGAACTGTCGAATAAAACTTTTAAGTAGATTGTTATGAACCATTATACAATGCTGCTAAACTTAAAACCAACTAAACACAACCAGTGGCACAACAGTCCATTGTGGACCAAGGCTGGTGGTGCACATCTCTGCTTTATTGACAGCGGGCTTGAGGTGCCATACAGTATATGTCTCAGGGGGGGTGGTCAGCCTGTCGCGGGACCCCCACAGTTAGTTCCCAAACATGCTTGGTCCTCATTTCATCGACCCACTCAAGGGATGAAAGGCTGAGTCGACCTTGCCCAGTCGCAAAGTCGAACCGTGGATCTGTGGTGTGAAACTTAAATTTAATTTTTATATATTTAAGGCTGCTGTGTACTAACCCTATTGGATTCGCTCACCTGTTAACCTATTGAGAAAATTTTTCCAAGGATTGCCGACCTGGATTTAAAGATTTAAAAAAAAAATTCTACTCCGTAATAGAGAAAGAAATTTTACACCTTTGGGGTTTTTCATTTTAAAAAAAATGCAAATAATATTTTAAAACTTCAATTATTTGGGTACAAAATCTGGTATAGTGTTTTAAACGCTCATAAATTACTTTGGTTGGAGAAATTTGTCAAAAGAATCCTGTTCCAATGCGCACAAAAGTTCAGGCTATCTGAAAATACCATTGTCACTAGATTATCAGCAATTATGTAGTTGTAAATAGTAGATGAATTTTCTCCGCAGGTTAACATTGAGATGAGCGAATCCAATACGGTTAGTACACAGCAGACTTAGGCATTTATATCTCTTTAAAAACTGTTTTATATATTAGGAACAATAACCAAAGTCAGACTTAAATTTTAACCATGAAATAACCGCTTGTTAACCATGCACATTTTACATCATAAAACTAAATTAATTCCAGTTTTCAAAATTTATTATTTTTTTAGAAACATTTTTAAAAAAAAACTCAGTTGCATTAATCTGCTGTGATCTACTTGGCTGTTTTGTTTTATCTAGGTAGGTAATATTCAAAAGAGGGATAATTTTTAAAATCCACTGTGTAAGATTGCAGCAGTAATACTTAAGAATTATTCATTACATAGTAGACTGATCTGTTGTACGTTTACAGAATACATTTCCCTCAAATACGTATATGTGCAGCTAAACGGCTCCCTCATGCATTACATTTTTATCTCATATCTTCAAACTTGCTCTTTTCGCAGGGCAGATTTCAAGAGCTTAGATAAAATATTAAAATAAAAGTGAATTCCGATAATTCATCACTTTCGTACTAAAATTCTCCCCATAGAAAAACACTAAACGTAGGACTTCAATTTTATTTTAATGCGAGGGAGCCAAAGAAGACGACCATTTAAGAAAAGTCACGTTTTACAAATTATGATTCTCATAGATTTGAAATCTGAATTTCCTTTATTCATAAAAAAAAATTCTAAATTTTTTGATTTAGAGCAAAAAGTAATAAGTACTATTTTCCGTTAAAAACTAATATTAATATATATATATATATATATATATATATATATATATATATATATATATATTATTCCCTTTAGTTGCCGATTTGTTAACTTTTCCTTCACTACATTAGAAGAATGCAGTTTAGTATTTCATAAGTTACATATTCTATTTCCTTTTCTACATATTCTAAGTTTTAAGGAAAGTAAAATATGATTTACTATTACCTGTAATATGTCTATGAAACACTGTAAATGTTTGCAAAAGCAGTTACTAACATATCTTGTGTCAAACTACTTTTGATGTGCTAGAATGTGTACACCACATATGTAATTTTAAATTGATACCAACATTAGAGATCCAGCTGACGATATATACGGGTTACGCAATTAACATTTAAATTAAAATTCCAGTTTGAAGGGGAATTCGTCATTGAGAGAGACCAGCTTATTTGTGATAGAATATAAATATTCACCTTGTAAATGGCTGTTTCTACAGGTTGTGGGTGAATGGACTCACACAAGTCTGATGATCACTGGTAAGGTAGTGATTAGTGTTGGGTGGTGCGATAGAGGGCAAGAGTACCAGGGGATTCTCTAGTTGTAACTAGATACCATGAAATGTTTCAGTGAACATCGTGGTTCCGGTATTAAGGCGTTCTTTAATACTCTAACTGCTTATCCCGCGATTTCCGCGTGCAAAGCAATTGGTGCAAAATTTGCTCATCACGCGATTTACGCGGGCAAGGTCTTTTAAGGTAGGATTACGTTCCTCCATAACGGTCCTCCGAGAAGCAAAATTGCAGATGCTAAAACCGTCGTAGCGAGTTATAACTTTGGCAGTGCGCCAAACCCAGCCTGTATCGCTTGGACAAGCAGTAAACAGTTAAACATAAAAGTAACAAAATAAGTCAAAATTTTGACATACATACATACATATATATATATATATATATATATATATATATATATATATATATATATATATATATATATATATACATGGCAATAGTTAATAAAATGGCAATAGTTGTTTACTGATTTTTTATTATTATTTGAATTCATTGACGGTTTTTACAAGGGTTCATATTATTGTTCGTTCACTATTTTCAAATCAGAGATGCTGGGCAGAAAGCATTTAGTGATTGACAGAACATATATTCATGATGATTTGTCCGATTCTGATAGTTTTGAAGATAGTGATAGTTGTCGTTTGTGACTATAACTATACAATGGGTTGTGTTGATTTATGCGACCAAGAAAAGTCATACTTCCCTCCTCTCAGAAATCAACAAGAAAAGTATTAGATAAAAAATTTCAGACAGCTCTTGGATCAGCCATTGTTGAATTCCTATATTCTTTGCAAAAAGCAAAATCCAACACCAAAAGTAAAACTTCAGGAGCTTCGTTTGCAAATGATTGAGCAAAGTATCCAATTGTGTTCCAATTTAGATACGAAAGACCAATTTCTACAACTATTTCTTTGAGATTGACAGCATGTGCAACGAGACCTTAAGTCCTCTTTTTGTGAGGTAGTTGCTTCCTTTACCCCAGAGATGACCAACAAATCGACGGAAAATTTTAAAGAACGGCTTCGGCACAGTATCGCAAATAACCGTGGACAACTGACTGATTGTTATTGTCAAAACCAGGTTAAAAAAAGACCTAGAGTTTTAGTACCTTTCAAAAAAAACTTTTTTCTGTAAATTGTTTTGTTCGTTTTCTATCACTATTTTAAATATGAGAGCCCAAAATGTCACATCCTGTATGACAATTTTGTTTAGTTAAGCTGTATTTCACTGACTGACACTATGGAAGATTATATAGATTGTTACATGAAATTAAATACTAATATCTATAAAGGTTAGTCAATTAGTTAAGAGAAGAGATTCATGGTCCGGAAAACAGAAACTTTTGTTGACTACTTATTCTCTGGAATTATATGTTATATAAACCGGAACGTAAATTTGCAGGAGAATCAGTCACCAATTCACAGTTGATTTCTGTGACATTTTCCTTCTAAACTTGATTTTCATTTGTCTTAATGCTTCCAGATTTCGAACGAATTGTAATAATTAGTTTTTAAATAATTTTTAAATTCTAAGTTTAATGCATAATATATTCCACGATATAATAATCTGCTGCCACATAACCTTTAGAGAAGATGAGGATGATTCGAGACGACCTTTCTGATTTAGTTAGTAAAGAAAAATGTGTTATAAAAATAACTTTTAAATTCGGTGCTTTTTAACATTATTTATATTAATAATCATTTCAAAGAGGATTTATTTTTTTCTTTGAAGCTCCAATTTCACAGGGCTCAATTTCTCCGTAATCTTAAAAAGTCATAGAGAGAATTTAAAAAAAAATTTTTTTTTTATATAATCCCGTCATTTCTTTTTTGAAATAAAATTAAAACTTGTTCAATTAAATCTCGAGAGTATTACAAAAAGTTACTTTAAGACTTATTTGATATGTTTAATAATGAAGTGGTTTATAATATACAGATAAAAAGGCGTCTATGTGCCAAGACTACTTGAATAGAGAGTAACATTGATTTTTCTAATGAGAGTTATCTGGGCTTTGTATTCGACCAAGCACTCACTAATTAAGTTATTAAAAATCAATTTCTTTACGTAGTGAAAAATTGTATACATTTAGATATAATTATATTTTCAATGAGGAATTTCATACTAATTAGTAGAGTCTGCCAGTCAGTTATGATATTTTTATTTTAAGTACAACGTGCTGCAGAATGAACTCTCGGATATCGGAAACTCACTCATAAGTAAGTGGCAAGGATTGGTCGGCGTGGTAGGTGGTAATAGTTCGGGTAGATTTTCTAGCTGTCAGTAGACACCATGAGTTGGTCCGGTGAACATCTCGGTTTTGTTATTCTGTTGTTAGAGCGGTGAGTGTGCATTACAAAGGTAACCAATTGGTCATCATTGGAACATTATAACACCTGAAAATAAACAGCGACTTTGCGAGACCTCTATTCGTGAAGAGGTTGCCGCCATATCCTCGGAGATGACCAACTAAGTGATGGGAAACTTTAGAGAACGACTTCTGTAGTGCATCACAAATAGCGTGCGCCACATCAGTGATGTTATTTTAAAAACCTAATAGGAGAAAAACTAGATTATCATTTTTTTTTTAAATCGCGTCGTTTGTTTTTTATTACCCTGTGAAATGTGGGAGTCCATTCTGAGGCCCCCTGTATGTGTATGGCGGATTTTTTGAAAATATTGTAAATATATTCATCTTTACATTAAACTGTGGTATTTCATGAGTAATTTATCTTCAACTCTTCGGTAATTCAACTTTATATGGTGTAAATGATTTACTCAATGTCGTACATATCCGACAACGTTATGTATTAAAAACGAAACACATTTGTTCATTAAAGCAATTTTTTAATCCAAAACTGCAGGCAATTCGCTTACCTATAGCGAAATTGCCGTCTTAATTAAGGAGCACTATACAGGAAGACAAATATTACTTCCTATCAGGGGCAGCAGAGTATCTCTCAAGGCTCTGGATTCGAACCCAAGCCCAAAAAGGGACAACACAGGACCCTAACCACTATACGATATTGGTGGCGTTTGCCAAATATTGTATTTTGAATGTTGTATATTTTAGTATTATGCCGAAGCTAACATTTTCTAAGAATTCGCTAAGATTTTTTCATATGATGAATAATGTCGAAGCTTCAAATTTTTGAAACATATATATCCTTCAGCTTTTTCAAATTTGATGAGCGTTATTTCGGATCTATATTAAGAACTTTGCTATATTTGTTGCTAGAAATTTAATGTTTTGTATAATTGTTGAGTAATTATAAACAATGTCGTACCTTACCATTGCCACAGAAGCTGAATATCCGAAGATATATATATATATATATATATATATATATATATATATATATATATATATATATATATATATATATATATATATATATATATATATGTGCAAGCCACATTCCGAGTTCGCAGTACCACATTCCTCAAGAAGGTTTTGGATTTTTGATGTTTTCTCAACTTTTGTTTTACAGTTTAAAACCCATTACCTGCCGTACACACTTTACGTTGAGAAAAACAGACAAAATTAATTTCTGATGTTTGTAATTGAATAACTAAAGGAATTAAACCATGTCTCAAAAAATATATTTATTTCTTTGTGATTTACAAAATGTTGCAAAAACGCAACACTGGCAGAAAGCGGTATATTTAATTTCCGAGTTACGTGAAATGGTTTGAAACATTTAGCATGAAGTAGGACTGAGCATTTGTTGCAAATTGTTACAGTTTGGCTACTGCAATGTTTGTAGCGTCTCCTTTTATTTTCAGGATTTGTCTCAATTATTTGATTGGTGCAATCTTGTTTCGTTTTGTTGAATTGTAAATTTTTCATAGATGATGGACGTCCTTGATTTTTAAATTTTTCTAGTGATTCATGACTTTCTTCTTTGGATGTATCATCGATTGTTGGTGTTTTATGTAAAGAAATTACCAGATATCTTTGGAAATCTAATAAACTTATTGAAGCATCAATGCACATTCGATACAGTTTCCATGCTTTCACCTTTGCAACGTCGATAAAATTAGTGAAAATTGGCAACCACTAATTTTTGCGCTTAATTTGTATCCGATAAGAAGCAATGAAATTATCTTTGGAGTCAACTCCACCCATACGAGAATTCTAATTGCTATTAACTGTTGTTGTTTTACAGAAAAAGGCTTTTTCTCCTTCCTAGACTAGCATTTGGAAGTTGTTGTGGGGGTCAATAAAATCCCAATTACTAGCTATTGTGACTACAGTTTTACATTCCACCTTGTAATAGAAATCAATTTTTTTATGAAATGCCGTGCTATATGTTCTGCGTGCTGTTTTCTTCGTATCTGTAACTTCCGTTCCGCTCCGCTGTAACGGTCAGTAGCTGTGATCTGCCTCACTTTTCCCGACGCTCCGCTGTCCGTTGGTATCCGCTGAAACGGTCAGAAGTTGATGATAACTTGGCCTTCACCTCCGCTACTCATCCACTTCTTATCTTCTCCGTTAAGCTCCCGGTCCTTAGATCTGCGCCTTCCGATGAAGTCCGTTGTCGCTGCTGGAATCCTCAGCAGAATCAAAAAAGTTCTTTTTCCAAAATTCCTCACCCTCGCATGGACCTAACTTCTTGACACCAGAATGTAAACCAAGTACAATCCACGCACGCAAAGTCAGATATTCACAGGTTTTCCGAGCGGTTTACTTTCAATCTCCGAGCATGGAGCAGTCGATATGTAAAATCACCCGCCTATAAAGCAAAGAATGTAAACCAAGTACAATCCACGCACGCAAAGTCAGATATTCACAGGTTTTCCGAGCGGTTTACTTTCAATCTCCGAGCATGGAGCAGTCGATATGTAAAATCACCCGCCTAAGTTAATGGGGCGATATCTTTTTGGTTTCCACATGCAGTGAGGGTGTTGACTCGGCTTCACAAGGCTCTTTTTAAATTAAAACATTCAAAACTTTAAACAAACTTTTTTTATTTAAATTTAACAAATTCACATGAACATCAAAGCACTATTACAACCTCTTATTCCCCAGTATATCATCGTATATCTATTGACTCAGCCATATCTATCGAAGTTTCCACTTCAGTAAAAAAAATAAATAAGCATGCAAATGACATGCTGCACTTCAGTAAAAAAAAATAAATAAGCATGCAAATGACCCCAAGTGTAACATTACTTCACACTGGTAATAATACTTTATATGGAGGCCGGCAGGTGTGATAAAATATAACAATTCCCACACAATATCGGTGAATACGTGCAAAGTTCAACTGGTCTCGCGGGCACGTTTCCTGGACGTTACAGTATCCTTCACATACATTAGAGGGCAATTCCCAGTTCAGTTATCTCAAATTGTTCCAGTTGTACAAAATTCCGTACTACTAAGTTCAGATATAAGATTATGGGAGGTAAAAGAATTATCAAAGTATACCACGTGATTACATGGATTTTTAACAACTTTTAAAATTTTCATTACGATATCTGCACTTAGTCCAAGATCTGATTTTTCTTGCACTTTTTCTGCATCAATATCAAATTGATATAAGTAACCACTTGAAGAACATAAGCACCATAATTTGTAGCCTAATCAGTCTGGTTTCCCCTTCAGAAACATTTTACTTGAATGCTTTCTGAAGTATGGGATCATCTGCTCATCAATTGAGAGATTTGCAGCAAAAACGTCAAACTTCATAAAATTTTCATTTAAAATATTCAAATACGGTCTACCTTTAGCTAATTTATCACTTTTATCAAACGAAGTATTGTCTTCCAAATGCATATTTTTTTTTATGTTGCCCGATTCATGGTATGCCGAATAATAGGACAGCTGACGTCCTCAGCAATCAACCAATATAACCGGTCTTGTGGTAATTTAGAATAACCTGTAAAAAGTAGAATGCCAATAAAAAGCTTGTGAGTAGGAACAGTAGGGTGGAGCGAAATTTTTTTTTCTCGGATCAAAAAGCTTGGGTGCGAGAAAGTTCCTACTAGTTAACAGTAACACCTGTTCAAAAAAGTTTTTAATTCCAATAATATCTTGAAGTGCCACAACGCCCTTGGAAATCTAAAAATTTGAACTAAAATTGGAAATTCATTGAATTTAAGTATCTATTATAACTTAACGCATAGTAAATGCCAAGATTGGCAAGAGATGGCAGAACCATTCAGTTGGAAATTTAACTTTTTTTCCCTTCCTTTCTGCAAGCATTCAGAGAGGGGGAAAGCAAGTAAGAAAGCCGGCATTTTCCCAACGTTATCAAGATCTCTAGCTGTAAAGCAAAATATATTTTTTAACGTGTGTATTAGAGACTCGTTAGTGAAAATTTCTTTCTTTTCAGTGTTGTGGACTATTTTAATGAAGAAGAGGTAAGCGGATTTATTGCTATTTATTAGAATGTCAGAATACAAGTCTACGTTATCACGAACAACACGTGCTAGCTTTAATAATTGCCCAGTGTTTGGAGCTTATGCTGCATTTAATAAAAGTGCTCTGCCCACATACGAGGATGTCATAAAATATTATTTGTTCGTTCGTTTAGAGATTAAAATAGGAGGTCAAGCTAAGGAACCTACTTTTTCTGAAATTTCTGAAATCGTTATAGAGGATATTGAAGAAATTTGGAAGAGAGCATCTATACCAACTATTTCAAACGCTCGAATTTATACTAAGATTCATGAATATCATAGCAAATATCGTAAGCTTCTTAAACCTTATAAACAAAGATCTAGTTGTGAGAGTTAAGAAAGTCAGGTAAAAGCATTTAAGGAAACTACAAAAAAGTTATTTGATATTGCAGCTTGCAAATGTAAGTCATTTGAGTATTGTTCATGTGAAAAGTCGAGAAAAGTGCCCGTGAAGGAGAGAGACTTTCTTACTGACCAGCGGACTAACAGGAAAATGGTGATTGGTAGTATTGATCAGAAGGTTACAAAACAGATACAACAAAAGGAGAAACGAAAGCAGAAACAGGAAGCAGTATCGAAAATTTATAAATTATCAAGATCAGATGATTGTACTGATAAACGTAGCACAAATGTTTACGATGATCAAGTGTTGGTACAACAAGGTAATTGCAATTTTATACCCTCTTTAAGAGAAACAAAGTATACTTCAGAATGCGTATGCGTAGTCGATTCAGCGGAAACGAAGGTCGGAGAACTGCCCTCTAGTAGTCAAATGCATGAGTCTCTCCCAACATTGGCTCGTGAATGCGATAGATGGGGGCTATCAGATCGCAGTGCTGCAGCTGTTTCATCGGCTTTACTCCAAGATATGGGCCTTGTGAGTGAAGGTGACACATCCTTAGTTATAGATCGCAGTAAACTGCGAAGAGAGAGGCAAAAGCTTCGAAAGGAACTTCAATTTAATGTACAGCAAAATAAAATGATAATGCAAGCAATTTATTTTGATGGTAGAAAGGACATAACCAGAAAGACAGTGCTAAAAGGTGGAAAACCCCATCCTATGAATGTCCTCGAAGAACATGTGGTTTTGTTAAAAGAGCCAAATTCTGAATATCTGGGTCATATCACACCTTTATCAGGGACTTCTTTGAATATTAAAAACAGTATTACAACCTTTTTGTCTAAAGATATGTTTATGACAGATGATTTAGCTGCAGTAGGATGCGATGGAACAAATGTAAATACTGGTTGTGAAAGAGGTGTAATTCGTTTATTAGAGGTACATTATAATAAGCCTCTGCATTGGTTTGTGTGCCTCCTCCACACAAATAAACTTCCACTGAGGCACCTGTTAATCAACCTTGATGGCGAAACCCATGGTCCAAACTCTTTCTCGGGACCAATTGGAAAGGCCCTGAAAAAAATTGTGTTTTACCAGTTCAAAAATATAACAGGATTGAGGGTAGTGTATTGCCAGAAGTTGATGTAAAAGAATTAAGTTATGATGAAAAATATTTATATAACATCGCCACATCTGTTATGTCGGGTTGTTGCAGCCAAGAGTTAGCCAATTTACAACCTGGACCAATGTCCCATTCAAGGTGGCTGACTACTGCAAACCGAATACTCCGTTTGTACATTTCATCAATTGATCCATCTGTAAATCTTGTAACTCTGGCCACATACATAATTAATGTTTATGTACCAGTTTGGTTTGCGATCAAAACCAAATCAGATTGCTGTGAAGGTCCTCGACATTTATGGAAAATGGTAGCATTCAGCAGATATCTTCCTCGGATTATAAAGAAAGTAGTTGATAATGTAATACAGAGGAATGCATTTTTCGCTCACCCAGAGAACATGTTATTAGCCATGATGACTGATGAAAATGCTACTATTAGACAACTAGCTCTTAGACGTGTGCTGAAAGCCAAGAATCAGCAGAGGTCAATGGAAGGCATTCGATACTTCATGGTTCCCAAATTGAACTTTGAAGCCAAAGATTATTATGAAATGATAAGTCACGAGAACTATGTTAATGTTGAACCGCCTTTGACAAGATCGTTTAGCCGAGACGAGATCATGATGTGTATTAATGAAGATAAAGTTCTAACTTTTCCGAAATTACTATGTCACACTCAACATGTGGAACGGTCTGTTCGATTAGTAACAGAAGCTTCTGCAGCTGTTTTTGAAAATGAAAGGGATGGATACATTCGATCAAGACTGAAATCACGATCCATAATGAAAAAGTGTAACACAAAGGCTGATTATGATAATAATTTTTTTAAATAGTTTCATAGAATCTTATCTGTTCTTCCACTTAAATGTTATTCAAAGCATAAATAATGCGAATTATCATTGTCATTTGAATTGCGCTTTCCTTATGTAAAAATTAAACGTTTTGTAAAAAAATCTGATTTTCCTTGAAATTCTGGATTTTCAGTCTCATTGTGATACCTCTAGATATTTATGTATGCTAATAATTTTTTTTATGCTCATATTGATAGAAATGAGCAACTCTTTTAAACCCAAGCTAAAAGATTTCTAAAGATTTTAACGAATGGTAATTTTTGACGCATATCTGTTTTTTCTCTGATTTTTCAGTTCTTCAAGGTCATTGTGGCACTTCAAAATATTATCAGTTTTCAAATTCCTTTTAGCATGATGTTATTGATCCAGAGTAATAACTTTCCTGCACCCAAGCTAAGAGTAATTTACAAAAAAGTCAAAATCGACACTTTTTCACTCCACCCTAAGGAACAGTCAATGAAAATTTTAACCTGTTCTTCTGATGAGGATATTTTACAGTTTCTGCTACAATATGCTCTAAAATTTTTCATTAAACAATTTTAAGAACACATCAATAGGTTGAAGATTGGACAAATCTCCTGATATAATATCTATTTTTTCGTCTTCATTAGAGACGGGCTTCAAATTGTAAGTTTGAGATAATTTTTTTCCAAGAAATTTTATTTTTGGAGGATTTATACTATTTTCCGAACAACATTTTTATACTATTATTTGATTAACGATCATGAAGTTCAATTTCACCCGAAACATCTTCAGGAATCTGTATATTATCATGCGACAGACCATCGTCTAAATGTTAACTATCTGTGACAACGTCTGGGTCTGGTGGAATGATAACTAGATCACATTGATCAGCTTCATCCTCACTTTCTAATTAAATATCAGATAAATCACCATCTTCCAATTTATTGAAGTATTCTAAAGATTCATCGATGGTCAGACATCGTTTTCGTCTAAATGGATCTGAAATATAAAAAGAATAATTTAAAAACAGCATTATCAGTACATTAGATCAATTATATACTGAATCATGCCAGTGTTGCGTTTTCACAACATTTTTTATAACCAATAATTACAAAGAAATAGTAACAGAATCCAGCTTACCTCATGTCGCCATTTTTTTTATAAGAGATCAAGATTTATGTTTTAATGCTGCTTTTGAAACTGCGCATGGGCTGCCATCTATGACAATTCATCAAAATTGATAAATATCAGTAGTTAAAATTCAGGGACATTTGTTGAAGAATTTAACTATTAAAATATAAAAAGAAATTCATTTTAATAATTTATCACAAAATTTCAATACTTTTTTTAACATAGTCCCCATTTATTTACACAAAATTGATAACATTTATATTTAAAAAAATATTAAATTAATGTTGCGAAAACGCAACACTAGCAGGCAATGGGTTAAGCTGTGAAGCGTATTTCAATAATGCAAGGATTTAACATTACTGATGTCTTAAATTTCCTACAATTGCTTATCATCAACCGCAAATGAAGATAGATTAGCTGCGGTGCAGAAAAGTTTTTGCGATATATGTTCGATAAAAACTTAAAGCACTGTAACAATACGAAATGGGTACTTCAAAATAATGAAACATCTGTAAAATTGTATAAATAGAAAATAATCCTTATTCGTAAATAAAACATTATTGATAGAAACCTATTTAGTAATTACGCGATCTAATAAAACAGAATGCAATATTTCAGTTGTGATTCTAGTTCTAATATAGCACGATTGCATGTAATAGAGATGCACTCAGACAATTTTCCGCGATTTACTAGAAAGAACAAAGACTCTGTGGGAGAACGATCAGAGTTGCGTTTGTGTCACGGAACGAAAAAAGGAAGATGATACCCCGGGGTTACAGATTTAATCCGAGAATCGAGAACTAGTATTAAAGCAATTGTGATATTCAACGTCCCACTCTACATTTCCTGCAAAAATACGTTTCTTCTGTTTCATAAAAATGCAATGTAATGATAATGGTCACGTGAGTATTTTGAGGATCATTTATCCCATCTATCAATTTAATCGATAAATGGCACGGGGAACAAAAATCTAGTATGGATGTAATTGACAAAATAAACTCTCTCTTGAGAGACAAGTCACCACACAAGATTTGCAGGGAAGACCACTAAAATAATATAATATGCGACCAACATTGAGCAGAGGTTTTCTGCATTTCTTATTTTCAACAGAAATTATAAAGAAAGCTTTTTGAGGCATGTGCCCATAATAAGAGGAAAAATGCTTGAAAGAATATCAATCTTATTTTTTTACGAAATAGTGAGTTAGTTTAATGTATTTTGAAAGCTGAAATATTAGGTTACTTTCAGATAATATGAATATTCAATCTTAAATCTCTATCAATATATTGGTGTGTTACTATTTAAAAAAAAGAGTGAAGATATCGGAAGAACTTAATGTTAATTTTCAAGATATAGATATTAATAAACTACATATTAATTTACAAGAAAGAATCAGAGTAATATAAAATTTTAAGGTGATGGTCGACTTTACAAACGATTTTTGTAATATTTGCCTCCGAGATATGAAATTTTACATATATATTCGTTAAATTATAACTGTACGATACACCTTATAAAATTTTATAAATATTTTTTGAAAAATTATATTTTAAAAATTTTAATTTTTATTAGGTTTTTAAAAATGCTCCTTGCGATCTAATTTTTAACTTTCCCCCTTAATTTTGCATTTATACTGCTTATAAATACATTTTGAACAGAGTTGTGTATTACTTTGTGCATTCGTTGAATAGTTAATTTTTAGAAAATATTTTTATGCTTGTACTCTGAATTTTCGGGAATTTTTTGTACTTTTCTAGATTTAAGTTAAACTTTGATAATCTAAATGATGTAGAAACCTGAAATGAATGCAAAAATTTTATTTTTACGTATTAGACGAGTCTGTATTATATATTTTATAAAATTTCGCCAAAAATTATGACGCAAGGAACATTTTAAAGACTTGCAAATCTGAAAATTACGCATTTTGTGAAAAGCCATTTAAGAGATTTTTTTTCAGCTATCTTTAATATTTACTTTTCTAAAGCCACCAAGTTTTCATTTTAATATTTATTATATATTTAAATGCTTTTTATTTCAATATTTACATATTTTTAAAATATTAATACACCACCCCATAAATTCAAATTTTTGTTCAATTTTTGATAATTTGAAAGTCTACCATCCCTTGAACCTGATGCGACAAATTGAACTATTATTTACTATTTGAAACTCATTCTCAAATTAAGAAAAAAAAATCTTTATAATTAAGTTAACCTGATTATCTACGGGACTGAAAATATTTAGTTTCCAGTTTTCAAACCAAAAATCCAGATGATGTAAATAAAGCAATTGCAAGTATAAAATTTAAGTTTCAGCTACCAAACGTCAGTTTCTGGATAAGGTTTTTTACAAATGATTGTCCAGCCAAATTTTTATATTAAAAAATTTTGAAAAGTTCACTGCCCAAAAATTACTAGCAAAAAGAAGTAAAAAAAAAAATATATATATATTACTCGGATTACTTAATTTCCATGTACTGTAATTAGACTGCCCAAAGAAAGTGGGTATCGCTTAATTGCTTTAAAATTACTAAAATGAAAATCCAGCTAAAAATGTATGTTTAAACAAAATAATAGTGCTCTATAAAGCATGAACATGTACTTTTTTCCCAAAATTAATTATAATAATCGAAATTTAAATATCACAGTTAATGTAAAAATTCATACAATCAATAAATAGGTGTATATAAACTGTATTCATACAATGAATACCGTTTAGGACGATTTAATTTCAACATTGACACACCGATTTTTTAAAATAAGCAATGTAAAATTAAGAAGAAGGAAATGTTCCGCTTGGTGTCTTCCACAAGTTTCATGTAAGAAAAATATTAGGTTTGTTCATATTTTCATGAAGAAAATATATTTCCTACGCATTGACAATCGGAATTTACCGATTAGTATACCGTTTAGAAGATTTATAAATGACCGTAAAAAAACGAAAAGAACGAAAATGCAATTGATCACAATTCTTGGAAGCATCAAAATTTAAATTCTATATTTAAAATCTATACCAATCGCAAAACAAGCAAATAATGCATGACAAATCAGTAGAAAAAAAAGCTAAAAAAGAAGAAATCAGTTTCTATTTTTTAAAAAAATTACATTTTAATAATAGAAACTATAATTATCACTGTTTTTTTTATCGAAATCTAATTTTTGAAAAACCATGGTATTCATATGATTATTATGAAAAATATATTGTCATTTTGTAAACATACCATATTTATTTCGCATAAGATTTCTCCAAATCTGCGAAGTTTATTTGAGTTTACTACAGGTCAGGCTAATCTAGTTTTACTATTTTTCTCTTGGATTCTTATATATCATTACTAGCTGTACCCGTCCCGGCGTTGCTCGGGTAATGTAATTACCAATTCTTTAGTAGCCTTAACCCTTTGTTAATGGGCGTCGCTGTCATCCTTTTCCTCACCACGATACATTATTTTACCCATATAAATTGAATCCTTTCTGGCACATTTTGGCAAAATTTTTGACATAGGATTACTAATCGAATATCACTGCAATAGTAATCGATTTCCTTGAAAGCGAATATATCACATCCTCCACATGCTGAAATTCTTTGAAATCTTCATAGATTTTTTCCACAAATACACCACAAATTATATGATATTAACTAAGTGCTGGCCAAAAAAATTACGGCATTACTAAATGCGATTTTTTAATCGATTTTGAATGCAATAGTAATCGATTTCCTTTAACCACTCAATCCCTCATAGAAAATAAACGCCCCAACTCATCACGTGCATTACGTCGAAAAACTGGTTTTTCTCCTAGCTTCACCCGCTGTACCTTCGTCCGGAAATGAAGAACGAAATCTCCAACATGAGATTTCTCGCAAGAGTTTCCGAATCATAAAATAAATTATTAAAAAATAACTACAATTTGTAAATTAATTTTGGTTCTGGATTTCGAAACTGTGATGTCTAGGGTCTCTGAGATAAAAAATTCGTAAAAATGTAACGATATTTACGTATCGATTCGACAATTTGGAAAAAAGGGTCACGGACAAAATCGCGTTTTTTTCCGAAAAACGGGTGCGTACAGGCGATCGAAAAAAAATCACAATTAATCGATAAATTAAGACAGACAATTTTAATTGTGATTTCCGTATAGTGTCATCTTTCCCGTATAGGCTCGTCTGAAAAAAAAAATTCTTGGACGGATACGTTAGGATTTAAGGAGCTTTTACTCGTCCGGGAGCTCCAAATCGCGACTAAATATTTAATTACGGAAAATCTAATTAAAAAATCGAAAAAAGGGCTTCGAGGTGCATAATGAGACCTCGGGAGGCATCTTCGTGTCGAATCTCAAGACTGTCCGACCTACCGTCTTTGCGCTGCGCCGCGAGCAGACAAAAACTCGGTCACACACACACAGACTTTGCCTTTTATATATAAAGATACGTTTTCTCACAGGCTGCATCTTTAATCATTACTCTACACCGAAACATTTATAAGTATTTGCTTCCCCATGTTAAAGTAAAAACACGGTGATGAACTTGTTTATAGCTAACAATGAAATTAATGTTTTGTTCGTCATTGATTTTTAAATATTTAGGTTGAATCGATAGTATAATACGCATACGCTCTTTCTTCTCTCTCTCTCTCTCTATATATATATATATATATATATATATATATATATATATACCATATGTACATATATATAACTATATATATAATTATAAAACAATGTTTTCAAAATAACCACCATTTGCAGCAACAACGTGGCGCAGTCTGAGGACAAAATTCGCAGATGCCCGTGCAAACATTTCAGATTGAATCTTATGACAAGCAGCAGACATATATTGTTCCAGTTCATCTACAGTTTCTGGATTGTGACGATACACCTGATCTTCCAAGTACCCCCAAAGAAAAAAAAATCGCATGGCGTCAAATCTCGCGAATAGGGAGGTCAATCTATGCCACTTTGCGTATGCTTCTCGTAGTCAAGGGCAATGATATAATCGCCGAAATGTTCGCTGAGAAAATAAAACACTGCAGCCGTTCGATGTGGCCGGACACCGTCTTGCACACACCACGAGCTATTCCTACCGTCCTCCAAAGCTTTTTGAACGGCCACAAATTCATGGAGGATGTGAAGATATTTTGCTGCAGTAATCGTTTGGTGTCCGAAAAAGGGCCCAATAAGTCCTCTGGAGGAAATGGCGGCCCAAACCCTGACTTTTGGTGGATTCAGAGATGAAGGTACGACTACATGCAGATTTTCCGTTCCCCAAATGAGCTAGTTCTGCTTATAAAGGAAGCCACCCAGAAAAAAATACGATTCGTCGGAGAACCAAATGTTTCTTACATCGATTTTGAAAGCATCCAACTTCAGCAGCATAGCATTTGCGAACATCTCACGTGCATTAATGGTATCAGCACTCAGAGGTTGTAAAGTCTGGATCTGGTCGAGTAAGGAAACAAGCGAAGGCTCTGTCGCATGATTCGGTGTGTAGTCATTCGTAGTAGTCCAGTCTGGCAAGCAACACGGCAAAAGGAAACTCGGGTCGCTGATGGATGATCTTCTGAACGACTGCAGCATTCGCCTCTGAAACTTCTGAGCTTGGGAGGCCGACATTTCCAGCACGGTCGTCATTGACGTTCCCAGTGCGCTGAAATTTTTCGAACAGTGCCTGTATTGTACTGTTGGCCGGACCGTTTCTGACATTGAATTTCCTTTCAAAATTGCGCCTCGTTGCAACTGTGGTGATGAAACTCTAAAGCAATGAAAATACGCTGTTCCAGCGAATAAACTATTCTCGAAGCATACGCTGGAATGTAGAAATAATACCTATCTGAAAAAACGGAATGCGTACAGAATAGCAGCGCCATCTATTGACGAGCTTTGAAACTAATTTTGAAAATCGGTGAGAATAAATTCCCTGGTTACCTAAGAAGAATGCAGCAAACTGTACATTTCTATCATCTTCCGTTTTTCTTTAATTGATTTTTGAAATCGTCGGTCACTTTTGAGACACCCGGTATATATATATATATATATATATATATATATATAGGCACAAATTGGAAATTTAATGAATGTTGTTTTTTAAAGCCGTGTAGTGTATTGAAGTTTTTTTTTTAAGTCTTGTCTTATTAAACTTAAACTAAACGGGAAAAACAACTTTCACAGTTTATTATCTTCCCAGAGAAAACGGACATATCGAAGTTTCCTCGTCAGCGTTTGAAACAAATCATTTCAGCCTCTCTGAAGAATTGTAAGATACATTGCACATTAGAAAAAAATATCCTACACAACTCTCAAAAGATGACAGAAAACGAATGCTTTGAAATCAGCTCATTTTTTACAGGGGAAGATTTATATCGAAACATATTTCAGATAACAACACTTAGCGAAAAATCAAAACCTAAAATAAAAATAAAAAATATGATTTTAAAAACGAGGGAGTTTTTTCTTCTTTTGCTGTTAAAAACTTACATATTTTTCTAGACACACACGTTGTTTGTCAAACTGCGTGTGTTCAGTTGTGTGTGTATTTTCCCTGTGGATTTATCTATAAATACTCCCACATGAAGCTAGACGCATAGCGTTGTTTTTTTTTTCAAATAACATTTTATAGTTATTATTTAAACCATAATTGAGTTTAAAAAATTATTTTTCTTTCTTTCCCATTAATAACCTGACCATTATTTCAAGCTGTATTTAAGAGTAGCGCTCAAACGTGGTATTCCCCTTGTGTCTACGTTGTCATGTGAGGTATTCCCCTTGTGTATGTATCTCTCTCTCTCTCTCTCTCTCTCTCTCTCTCTCTCAGTATATATATATATATGCAGTGAAACCTCGCATAACGAGCATAATTCATTCTAGTGTCTTACTCGTAATGCGAAACATTCGTTAAGCGAAACAATTTTTCCCATATAAATTAATGTAAAATACGATAATGCGTTCCATGCCAAAAAATACTCAAAATGTTTTAGATGTAACGTTTATAATTTAAGGAAAATTACTTATACGAAAATTCTTAAGGAGAAAAATCATCCATATGTAGTTTATTATTTACGAATTTATGACATATATCTAATTTTTTTACTAGAAAGCTATCTAGTGACATTCGTTTTTCTCGGATTTTCAAAATTCGCTGAAAATGTGTCACCGCATTGTCATTGAATAAATTTATAGAGCGCATAGCCACCATCTTATCAGGGTGATGCTTTGTAACTTACGATGCCACAGTTTCCCATGCTTTCATCATTTCTTTTATTGCGCCAGAAGATTGTTTCTTTGCTGTTTCTTCGTCCTTCTCCAATGACAAACTCTCCCCTACAATTGCTTGATGTGAAAGACACTGCAATTTTATTAACTGTTCGGTGGTCAGCTATTGGTTGTGCTCTTCCACAAGCTCACCAATATAATTGTTATCCTCCAGTCCCATGATATTTCTTTCTCGAACATCCATGACTACCCTTAAATACTTATTATTCAGCCTCTGATGATCCTGGTGACGTGAAGAACCGAGTGACGTGAAGAGGGGACTTACTTCCACGTCACTCGTTATGCGAAATGTTCCTCGTTAAGCTCGTTGCTCGTTAAGCAATATATATATATATATATATATATATAAGAGGGGTGATCAGAAAGTAAGGTTACAAAGCCTGCAAGAAAACGAGTACATTTTATTTTATAAAAACAATATATCCAACTGATAGTACATACACTAGGTTATTTTTCGACATAGTCTCCATATCGGTTTAGACACTTGTCGCTTCGTGGGATGAGTTTGAATATGCCCTGCTGGTAAAAATCGTGTCCTTGCGTGTTCAGCCACGTTGTAGAGAAGCGTTTCACATCCTCGTCTGAAGCGAATAGTCGGCCCCCTAAGTTCCCCTTAAAGGGAGGAAAGAGATGGAAGTCACTTGGAGCGAGGTCTGGGCTGTAGGAAGGGTGGTCGATGATGTCCCAACGAAATTTCTTCAACAGCGTGATGGTCCTCTGAGCTGTATGAGGTCGCGCGTTGGGAGTAAAGGAAGATGAAAGTCGTGAAGGAAGATACTGTCGGTGAATATCAGCTGCGCTTACATGTTTCGCCCACAGAAATCGAATAAATGAGCAGATTTCTTCGTGAGATCAGTTTTCCAAACGAGTCGCCATTTCTGCTGACCTTCAAATAGCCCTGTATGTAGCAGGTAGGTGAAAATCTCAACAGTTAGCGACCACGTGTATTAGAATTACCGCACACAACTAATTTCTGAACGAATTTCCGAAACTCCAGGAATATCGAACTTGTAACCTTAGTTTTTGATCACCCCTCCTATACACACACACACACACACACACACATATATATATATATATATATATATATATATATATATATATATATATATATATATATATATATATATATATACTATATATATATGCAGTTGACTCTCTGTTTAACGACGCTGTACTTAACGACGATCTCTATTTAAAGACGATATTTCCCAGTCCCGGATCCTCCGACGTAAAAAAATTCTATTTAAGGCTGACGTTGTTTCTGTTTAACGACGAATTTTTTTTGCACGATAAACTTTTTCTTCAACATTTTATCGCAATTACTGTTCCTCGGGAGATCGAATATTCTTTCATGGAGCTCTTGGAGTGCGGGAGCTCTATTGTCCCTACCATCTGTTGTCATG